>QANZ01029862.1:35611-70186 GCA_003254925.1 Chamaecrista fasciculata | reverse complement strand
GGCGCATGGTTACTTGTGGGACCCAAGGGAGATTTGATCTTCCATTTGATTCTCCAAGATAGCATTTGAATTTGAATTAAAATATTATGGTAATATTTTAATTAGATATTCAAGTCATAAAATATGATATTATTGTAATATCATGATTTTATAATTATAAAATTACCATAATTTTGATAATTATATAAGCTTAAGTCGCCTATAGCCACAAAGATGCACACTTGAAACCCTAATTTCATAGAGCATTCATCTTCCTCCTTGTAGAGAGAGAGAGAGAGAAACTCGTCTTCCTCCTTGTAGAGAGAGAAGATTCGACTTTTCTCCTAAGAGTTAGAGAGAGAAAGTCGATTTAGGGTTTGGGAGAAGAAGAACAAAAGGAGTTTTGTTGCTATCTCCTCCATTATTGCGCCACCTACCTGGAATTCAGAGAAGGAGTTCCTGAGTTCAAAAGCTGTAGATTCAATCCCGAGTCTCTTTGGAGAAAGAGGCGTGGAGGCTAGCACCTCGTGTTCGGGAAACTGTTCGTGTGGATCATCGGTAGAGGAAGGACGTGGAAACGGACTTTTAGACTCGCCAAGTATCACCAATCGATTGAAAGCTTGAGGTATAACACTTTTCATATCTGGTTTTAAATTCAACTAGCGGATCTCAGGGTTGGATTTTCCTGGGGAGCGCAAGTTTTTTTTTTATTTACTGTTTGCTTCCGCTGCGTGTTTTCCCCGGGGATTTCCCAACAACTATTTGCACAAATTGAAAACTCAGGGCTGTTATGTGCACATGACTTAAAACTCAGGGAGTGTTTGTACAATTTAGCGCAAAAAAACCAAATCTACTTACAGCCCTTAGAATCTGCAGGAGTTGAAGTTGTGCATTTCAATGACTGGAGCGAAAGAACTTGGACAGTGAAAAGGTTCGTGACTATCCATTAATTCACCTGGAGATCTAAATCTGATGGAATAAGGTGCCAAAGTATTCATCTAAATAGAACAACTGATCATTTGATTATATTTTATATGAATAAAATAGGCCTTTAAAAGATACTGCAATTCTAATATTTTTTAAAAGTTCACTTTGTTCTCATGGCCCTGCCTCAATTAGGATTAATTTATGACAATGAAATTTCTTGGGAGATCAATATGACAGACAACTACTTTATGTTATTTTTCCCTGACAGCTAAAAGCATATATACACATTTCTGTTGTCAAATTTATGGTCTCAGAACTAAAAATTTTGTAAATGGCAGTCTCGAAGTAACAAATTATTGACAACAAAGATAGAATGTTTGAGATTAAGAAATAATGTTGAAAATGATAGACTGTTTTGCATGAGTCAAACTATTTATTAGCTACTGCTGATCTGGTATCATTATATTTAGAGTTTCCACAAACAAATTGATACTTATTGCTAATAGATGGAAGAATTAACAGCAGGAATGAGGATAAATTAAAGAAACTCAAGTGAGAACAAAACAATGAAATAAAGGAAATTGAAGGGATAAGTAATGAAAGTGATGTACCTTTTGGATATGTATTTTGCATATACTTGTCATTGCACTTGGGTGATGTTCCCATTTTTGAGTATTGAAAACTTAAAGTTTAATATAAACTATAAAGAAAAATGCTTCCATTGGTACCATATCAGCAAATTGATAATAAGAAACAAAGTAACAAAGAACTGGCCCAATCAAATGATTAAGTCAAAATGTTCCTTAGACAATTAAGGGAACTCAAGTTGGTCTACATGATATAAACCAAACAACAGATTAAAAGAATGCATGTCGCACTAATCATGCTTAAAGGTGATATAAATAAGATAGAATAATATGTAAGATGGCATTCATCATGGTAGACTGCCTCTCGACTCTGGTAAAGGAAAACCGAATTCAAAAGTAAAGCTTACAGCATTGCTAGCCACTCAACAAAATCAAATAGAAATCTTAGAATATGCTGCTAAGAGGAAAGCTTTGAATAATATTCTCACCAGAATATAGAAATCTCCTTGACGACCCTTGTAATGAACCCAGGGAATGCCATTACACCCATTCAGAGTACTAATCAGTCCAAGAAAGCATAAGCAAACATTAGAATATTAAAATATAATGAAAAATAAAAAGAAGACGATTAAAACCTGAAAGGTATAATATTGATAAGCATGTTCAAACATGAAGCATAGATCACGTATACTTGTACACTTGCCACTCATACGGAAGCCCATAATTTCAGCCTTTACTATTTTTGTGCTCAAACTTCAGTGCAACGTGCAAACAAAGTTCAAATAAGATAAGAACATTTATTATGTCACATGATTAACATTCAATTGAACTGTAGGAAAAGAGAATGAACTTCAAAGTTATACCTCAATTGCATCAGGACCTATTTGATCAGAACCACCACTAAGCCTTCTTCCAACATAAACTTGGTCAAAACCACCCTTATATACCCATTTTCCCCAAAGCAAATAAACCAATAAGTAGTATGCATTGATAAACCTTTTCAACAGCAAGGGCAAATATTCTATTATTAATTAAAAGAACTATCTAGACTGATGAATCATATCTTAGAAGGGGAGAAAATATCTATCGAGCTTGCCTTAGTTTGACTCAGATAACAACATAAAAGAAAGTAGCGAGCTGAAAAAACAGTAGATGCCAGGAAAAGATGCTACTTTCAGCAAATATACTCAACAACCAAACAGAAAAGAGAATGTACCAAAAGGCATATACAGAAATAATTCCTTTTTGCATTCCAAATACAACATATACTTCTTATAACGTCCTTTTCAGTCAATAGTTCTAACTGTTTTGCAGATAATCAACGGGTGAAAAAATATCCAAAATAATTAGCCTAAAACTTCAACTATAGAATTGATTATACGATTTTAGAACTACAAATTTGACCAGTTATTCGAGCTGAAACAACAACAACATAGATTAAAGAAAAGATACACAGATTCAACAATTGAAGCCGAACAACAATCTTCTACCCGATCATTTGTGTGTGGAAAAAGATTTCAAGACACAAAACAAAATTTACCAATACACAACCAACCATCAAAGATTCCACCATTGTCGCGCGTTGCTGTTGCTCTACACTTCTCCAAGCAACCACTTTCCACAGTGCATATATCGGCTCTTCACGGTCTTCACAATTTCTTGCACTGACTGTAAATCGAAATGGAAATCAGAAGGTGAATGCGGCAGTGAAAGTGAATGCGGCAATGTTAGGATTAAAGGGAGAGGAGAAGAGCGGCTTGAGTATTGTTGGTGTTAGGGTTAATGGAAGAGGAGAAGAGGAAAGACGACGTGAGAGGCTAAAGCTGAAAGCAAAGCGGGCTTGTAAATTGTAAATGATAAATTGAAATTTGAATTTGAAATTTGAACTGAATTGAGGTAAGGTAATCCAAAAAGGTATTAAGATGTAAATGATACTACACCATGCCTGCTTTTCGAAATTTGTATTAAGATGAAATGGCAATCTGGCGGGTAAAGAGAATTTGAATTGTAAAGTTTAATTGGAAAAAAAAAGAGGGACGTGTGTCTACATTTCCATGCGAGTGAGGAATGTGATCCTAAAGCTACTCGCCAGCTCTAGCCTACACGTATGCAAAGCAAAACATTAAAATGTAGAATAATGGAGATGGAGATGAAGATTATATTGACTAGATAGTTTTACAAACATGTGGAGGTATCAACTATCAATTATATTCCCTCTATATATGTTATGTTTTGCCTGTGTGATGTGTAATGAACAATATTTATCTATATAATGTAGCATGAGAGCTATTTTAGTGAATTGGCTCATATATATCCACAGCAAGTTCAACTTTTCCCTAAAAATCATGGAAATAAACCGGTTGGGGTATAATGGTTTAATCAGGATTTAATCGAAGTTAGTAACAAATAAATAAATTAAAAAGGTCAAAGTCCTATTTTGGTCCCCCAGTTATGCTCAATGTTCTAAATTGGTCCATCAGTTATTTTTCGTTCCATATTGGTCCTCCAGTTATGCAAAACTTGGCAAAGTTGGTCCCTCTAACAGTTTTCATCCATTTTTCTATTAAAAAAGACAATTAATTTTTAACTCCTAAAAGTTTAAATTTTTTACATCAAGGCCATTTTTCTTTATAATAGAACCAAAATGTAAGAAAAAAGAAATAATTAGGGGTTTTAGTTTATTTTATCCAAAAAACACCTCTCTCTCTCTCTCTCCCTCTATCTCTCTCTCACTCTCGACTCTCTCTCTCTCTCTCTCTCTCTCTTGAGAGGAATTAACTTGCCTTGTTGCTGAAAGGAACCAGATCGCCGAGGGAATTGACAGATTTCTGGCTCAATCGGAGATAATGGCTTACAAGAAAACTGAAACCAGCGACGCTGGAGAAGGATGATGATGATGGAGGGTGAAGAAGCCTGAAGCAGATGGGTTGCTTTTTAATCAGTGCTTTGCTCTGAGTCGCTTTACTAAATTCCAGTCCCGACCAATCAAACCCCAAAATTCTTGTTTATTAGCATAGATTTTAAGCAAAGGAAAAGTTGAGGTTTTTTTTTTAATCGAAGATCTCTCTCTTTTCTTTCTCTCATCTCATATTAAATCCACCTTGATTTCTCATGTACCCCTCCTCCTCGATTCTTCATTACTACTTCTGTTTTGGGTCTCAATTTCATCCGTTACAGAGATGGGTTTATTATGCGAATCCAGGTTTCAAGTTTTCAACATGATATTAATGCCTTCTACATTCAATACTGACCATTCTATTCAGAAACTGTTCATTTATGTTTTTCAAAATTATTTTTTTGATGTGTATCAAAAAAAAAATATTTCTTTGATTTATAGTTATGTACATTTGTTCCGGCGGCGGAAAGCTTGAGAGAAGTGAAGAGAGACGACGACGGCGACGTGGCTGCGGTGAAGGATGAGAGGGATTTANTTGGAACACTGAGCATAACTGGGGACCAAAATAGGACTTTAGCCAATTAAAAATAATAAAAAGAAATTTAAATATAATAAAATTCTAATAGCCCTAATCAAGTTACAAAATATATTATAGTATTAATATTAATATATAAATATAAGTTTTATAAATTAACATCAATTGATAGAAATATAATCATTTTTCATAATATTTATTAATATTAATGTCACCAATTGACATTTTATGATCACTCTTTCTACTAAATTTAGATTTATAATCAACATTTTTCAACATTTGACCTATAAGTATATAAAAAAAACAAAGAATGAAAAACATTGGCCGGTTCAATAGGTTGTTGAGCAGGCTGGTTTTGTTAGTAAATCGGACTAGACCACTGGTCGGTTTCGATCTGACCATTTTGAAAACAGTGATAAATATGGAGTTATAAGTTACTTTTGATAATTTTTTTTTGTTAGAGCTATCAGCAAATGAGGTAAACTCGAGCCTCAAAAGTGCCTATTCATTCCAGTGTTAAACAAGTAAAGTTGATCATATTGTTTAAAATTACGAGTTACCCTTAACAACTTATTTATTCTGGTAACAACGGCAAACAAGATCAAATTGCACTCCGAAAGTGTGTTTGAGACCAAAAGTAAAATAATTATAAGAATATGGTGGATCACTTTGAAATTATGCAAATAGATAGATTTAAGGCCAAATTAAAATATGACCCTATATAAAGGACCAAAATGAGATTCTGCCTTTCGTTTTAATTAAAAAAAAGGCAAAACACCATTTCGTGCCCCTAACGTTTGCGGTGATTTTCAGTTATGGCCCTAACGTTTCATTTGTGTCAGTTGTGCCCCCAATGTGAAACGTTAGTTTCAATTATGCCCCAATTTCAATCATAAAAAAAAACATCATTTTCGCACGATTTGAGCTCGATTCTGATCAGATTTCATGAGTTTTAATTTTCGGACATCACAAACTTGATTCCTTGGATCAATTTCAAAGATTAAGCTCAAAATAGCCCCAAATCCGAAGAAAATCGGACCCGATGAACCCCAAAAAGGACCAAAACGAAATGCAGCAAAACTAAGCATTTTTCTCAAAATTTCCATGTGCAAAATGATCCTTAGGAGCCGAAAATGAGTACCCATAAACTCATTTATCAAAACAAACTGAAATGAACACGAATCGAAGCTCAAAAGTTCCGAAAAACGATACACTAACGAGGGTGGGGGCATAATTGAAACTAACGTTTCACATTGGGGGCACAAGTAATACAAATGAAACGTTAGGGGCGTAACTGAAAATCACCGCAAACGTCAGGGGCAAGAAAGAGTGGTTTGCCAAAAAAAAAAAAAACAAATAAATAAATAATTCTACTCCTTCTCCTTCTGGGCCTCCTCGAGTGCTCAAGTCTAGTCTTTATTCTTGAGTGTCGACGCTTGACACTGTCGTTCAATTCTTCTTTCAAGCCGCTCCTCCTTCTTCATCTTCTTCTTCCTTCATACAAGGTAATTTTGATTGTCGCTGTATCCTCTCATAAATATTACAAAAAATGGTGTATACATAATTTTCTAAAAGAAACTGGGCGAAACCGTTTTCTTCATCCATTACATGTAATTTCTGTGGTTTCTGAATCTCATTCTTGCTGTATGGTATTCATTCTAGGTTATATCTTTGTAATTTATGTGGCTTCCATTTCTTTTGTGGCAAAAAAACAAATTAGATGCCTTCAAAAACAAAGAAGCATGTCAAGGCACAGTCAAGACTTTCGACTTCTGAAGTGGCCACTCCTACTACACCATCACTGATGTCTAACAAAGACTCTGAAGTCAGTGAACAGGAACTTATGTTTTCTTGCGAGGAAGCTTCAAAAAAATACCCATCATTCATTGGCAAGTCTGCTTTCGTCGGCAATGTCAATGACGTTGAGTCGAAATCCAAAGGCTGTAGAATCTGGCTTTCGGAGCCTTCCATGGTTTCTTCTTCTCTTGCCCCTGGTTCAATTGTGTCGGTAAATCTTCAATTTTCTACCTCTATATTCTTTTGAATTTCCCTTTTCCATTATTATTCTTCTGGTTATATATGATTGTTTGATTAAAAAGTTACTGAAATTTGACTTTCAGATGTGGTGGCAAATAATATATAATCAATGTTGATGATTCTGAAACAATTCAGTCGTGTCCAAAATACACACTTTTCTGATTTTTTTTAACACAGCCTTTTTTGAAAAGAAAACAACAATTTGATTGCCCAAGGCTATGGTAGAGTTACATGTAGGAGTTTTTTTCTATGATTCTTCTTTAGTTTTATTTTCTTGATCTTCATGTCGTCTACTTCATCCCATCATAATCATTCAATTGGCAGGTATCAATTGCTTCTTCAAGAAAGAAAGGTTTGGAATCAGATAGCTTTCCTCTCAAATCATTTGCAAAAGAATGTGCACGATGCTGCGGATTAGATACTGGAAAGGTATCATGTGATGATGTGGGAAACTACTTTGCTCTTGCCACAGTTTTTCCTTCTAATAAGGTTTGTCTATACTGTTTTGTAATTGAGCTTCTTTTTTCTTTCGGGGGAGGGGTAGAGAGTTACTATGGTGACCGTTACTGATGGAAGATGGAGAGTAAAAGGGTTCCTACAGTCAAAAATGGCTATAAGCTAAAGTTGCTGAAGCAAATACCTTTAATGGACTTCCATTCTTGGAAGCAAAGATTATCTCCTTTTTCCCCCACATTTTGGATTAAATTATAATCGTAATTTTTTGGGATAGAATGAGGCATTTTTTTTTTGTCAGCAAATATGTGAAGTAACTTGGAAATTAATTATTAGTTGGTGCTTCACTGTCAGGTAGCTAGGGATCTGTTGTTCTAGCTGAACTAAACTGGACTGTAACAGCCACTGTTTGAATTGTAATGGAGTTGAAGATGTGCTATCTAGAAGGTAAAAGAAAAATATTGCATGTGAAAAATAATATTCATTTGTCTTGCAATGCATTTAGTGGGAGACATATAGTATTTTTTTAAGGATTAGGAAATCAATTGGTTTGCCTGCTACCTTGGAGAAGTTTCTTGTTTAAAATACATAGTTTTGGAAAGAGTAAGATGAAAAGACTCTATGGTTGTGCACTGTTTCTGGTGTTTGGAGCTTATGGTTTGAGTCAGTCTAGAATTTAGCAAGTTCAACCTTCACTATTTTCGATTAGATAATCTTGTGTTCTTGGCTTTGGGAAGGGGGCAGGGGGAAGTGCCTTCTTTTAATTGGTTTGGCTAGGGGATTGTGGGTAGTTATTTGGAGGATGCTTTATCTGTTCTATTTGTTTATTCAAAGAAAAAATAACTTTCAGATTTTAGTTGGCAGAGATGCATATATTTAAGTGTTCTTTCCATATTATGGCATATAAAAGGTTGACCTTTACATGAGTACTTTATTTTGTGTTATTTACTCAGGTTTTGAAGAATGGAGTACGGATTTCATCAGATCTTTCCTATACAATGGGCTGTCCTACTTTGGGTACACTTGTGTTTGTCTATCCTGTCCAGAAGCAACGTTTATCTTGTCTTGCAACTGGGAATGATGAACCAAAATTTACTGAAGATAATAGTCTAGTGATAGGTAATTGCAAGGAATTGTATCTTCAGTTGGTTCCTTTGAAGAATGGACTACCTGTGAAAATTAATAACATGGGCTCAGTGGACTTCTCTCCCGCAAAATCCCACATTCTGCCTCAGAATGACAGTGTTGCTTCTCCTAGAACACCTTCTAATGGATCAAAGTTTTCTAATTATTCTGAGTTATCCTCACCAGTATTTGAAGATTCTTCATTTAGTGTACCTAATCACAAGAACCAAGTGTTGTTTTCATTTGATGTTATGGAGGCATTGGAGGATGAAAGCACCAAAAAATTATTGCAGACATGCGCAGCTTCATTTTTACATTCCCGTTGCTTACTGCTGGGAAATCTTGTGACTATACAAATATTTTCAGAGCTTTGCTTTTTCCAAGTTATTCAAACTGGAAAGATGTCAGTGGCCAGATCAAGTCATTATACATCAAATGGAAGTAGTATATTGGCCCCTGAGGATTCTAATATAGCAGAACATACAAATCAGGCTATAATGGTCAACCGTGAAACAAAGGTAATTTTATCCTTGCCACCAAATATGGCATCTGATAATGTTCAAAGAGATTTGTGTGAAGTGAAACTCAAACAGAAGGGTTCTAATGCTAAGCCACTCCATACTATATCGAAATTGGGTGGTCTATCTAAAGAATATGCAGTTTTGAAGGGTATAATTATGTCATCAGTAAAAGATTCTCTATCGAGGTATGTCTTGTCTGTTGGATATATCAACCGGTTGTATGCGGTATTGAATCCTTTGACTATGCTTGTGCCTGTAGATGTTTGTATTTTAATCCTCCTGGTTTTTCTATAATGTAGTTTTGGTTTACGAACAACAAAAGGAGTCCTTCTTCATGGTCCTTCTGGAACAGGAAAGACTTCCTTGGCTCAATTATGTGCTCATGATCTGGGGCTCAGTCTTTTCCCAATAAATGGAGCTGAAATTGTAAGCCAATATTATGGTGAAAGTGAGCAAGCACTGCATCAGGTTTTTGATTCAGCCATTCAAGCTGCACCTGCTGTGGTTAGATATTTTCTTGTGAAAGATCTTTTAGTAGTTCATTATTTTCTTGGTGTTTGGATTAAAATCTGTGCCAATTGATTGTGAGTTTAAGTTAACAAAAAGTTGTTGAAGTCAAACAAAGAACTTTAGTGCCAATTGAAGACTTGTCAAAAATAGTTCCCCAAAATCAATCCAAACCTGCACTTAATATTTAGGTCAACTGTTGAAATCGGTCATAAATATATGCCCTTAAGTTCATTTTGGTCCTAAATGTTTCAAAATGTTTAAATTGGTCCTAAATGTTGTCATTTAGTTTTATTTTGGTCATACACTACTAAATGTGGTTATATCTCTCTTGTTTCATGTTCAAAGGTGACACGAGTCCAGAGCTGTGTTATTTTTGACGAGTAGTTTCTCTATCTAGTTGGGACTGTCAGCAATGAGGTCAAATTGGGTCCTGAAAGTGGTGTTTCATGGTCAACAAGTAAAGTTGGTCATATATCTCTCGTTTTGAGCACAAATGCGACAAATTCAGAGTTACGGGTTACTCTTAATGAGTTCTTCTTTTGCTCAGTTGGAAACATTAACAAATGAGATCAAATTGAGCTCAAAACTGGATATGGGACCAAAAAGTAAAAAAAATTTGAAATATTGTTCCCAAACCCACTTTCGAGCCCAATTTGATCTCATTTTGACGATTCCAACTAGGTAGAAAAAGGACTCATTAAGAGTAACCTGTAGCTCCGAACTCGCATTTGGATTTGAAACGAGAGAGATATGACCAACTTCGTTTGCTGAACCGTTAAACAAGCAGCCCACTTTCGAGACTCAATTTGACCTCGTTTGTTGACGTCCCAACTGGACAAAGAAAGTATACGTCAAAAGCAACATGTAACTCTGGATTCATCATATTCGAACTTGAAACGAGAGAGATATGACAACATTCAATTGTTTTAGACCAAAATGAAACTAAATGGCAACATTTAGGACCAAAGTGAATTTTTTTTTGGTGAACAGGACTAAAGTGAATTTAAGGGCATACATTTTGGACCAATTTGAGCATTTGACCTAATATTTACTATAATGCATATTTTTAGCAGTTGTAACTTGCAACACTTAAAACTATAAAAATATGCATATTTTGAACTTGTGATATAATATGTCTCTTCTATCCTCCCCTTTCTCATTTGCCATACATTTTATGTATGGGAAAGAGGTCTTGGGGCCCTATGAATTTCTCTGTTGTGAACTGATAGACCCCCAATTTCTCTGTTGGTTCTATCATGAACAGTCCATGATACCACTTAAACTAAAAGGAAAATTTGATCGCACAACTATAAGACCTATTTTATTGTATGGTATTGAATGTGGGGCGATAAAAAGTAAGCATGAGCAAAAATTGATAAAAATGCTACCTTGGATGAGTGGTCATACTAGAAAGGATAAGTTAAAGAACGAGTACATCATAGAGCAAATTGGGATAACACCTATCATAGATAAGTTGGTTGAAGCATGCCTTAGGTGGTTTAGTCATGTAAAAAGAAGGTCTTTGGAGGCTCCGGTACGTAGAGTTGACTAGATGGATGATAGACCAATAATTTGAGGAAGGGGAATGCCAAAGAAACTATTGGTGAAACTATTCAGAAAGATTTAATTATTAACAAACCTAACCATGGAAATGTGCAAAGACGGAACATGATGGTGTCAACTAATCCATATAGTCAATCCTACCTAGTGGGAAAAGGCTTTGATTGTTGTTGAACTGTCCATGATGCCAGACGTTTTTGGCAAAGTTTGTAAATGTAGAAGTCTGTAGTATTTTATGTTTAAAGAAATATGAGTTAAGGAGATACAGTTCATACATTTTCTTGAGTTTTTAATACACTGATTTCAGATGGTTGATTTTTCTCAATGTTTTGCACTTGGTTTACTCATAATAGTGAAACTTTTTTCAAGCTTGTTTATGTTTCTCCCAAGTGTCTGATAGATGGAATTTCTGTTTAAGGTATTCATTGACGAGTTGGATGCTATTGCCCCTGCAAGGAAAGAAGGTGGTGATGAGCTATCTCAGAGAATGGTTGCCACCCTATTGAATCTCATGGATGGAATTAGCAGAGCTGAAGGACTACTTGTTATTGCTGCCACCAACAGGCCTGACAATATTGAGCCAGCTTTGAGGCGGCCTGGAAGATTTGACAAGGAAATTGAAATTGGTAAGATAACATCTCGTGGTGACAAGCCACAGGTAATGTGGTTATCCTAGGTTTTCTCTTCTCTTTCTTTTTCCTTTGTTTCTCAGTTTCATATTAATAGGGATAGTTTTATTGTTTTAATTTGAGGACTTTGTAAATAACCATTTCGAATAATTCTTGTACATGCTTTCCTAAAACATCTATATTTAGGTGTACCATCACCCAGCCAACGATTGGACATGTTGCTGACTCTTCTCAGTGAAGTAGATCACTTTCTTTCTGAGTTACAAATTGAGCACTTGGCCTCAGTCACTCATGGGTTTGTGGGTGCTGATCTAGCTGCCCTTTGTAATGAAGCAGCCTTGGTTTGTCTTAGGCGTTATGCTAATTTTAAGAAGGCCTATGATAATTACTGCTTTGATAGAGTATCAACTCCATCATATAAAGGCTGTTCAGATGATATAATAGAGCAACCTGCACTGATGAAATGCATGACAAACTTGACAGATCATTCAGAACATGCATCTTCATCTGTCTCAGATTCATCAGTGGCCTCAAACTTTGTACTACCTTCTTACACAATGGGAACAACTTTTAAAAATATGGAAATAATTTCTGATAGTGGTGAAGAGCAGATCTTGAAAGTAACTTATGAAGATTTTCAGAAGGCAAGAATGAAAATAAGGCCCAGTGCCATGAGAGAGGTAAGAGTAGTTCATGAGTAGCCTTTTGACCATTTTCCCATAAAACGTACAATTAGTCAGGTAAGATTTTCCTTTTAGATTTCTGCTTAAGATTTGCCTTTAATAAGGATTTAATCTCTAATAAATGCTTCCAACTAGAATAACAATTCATTGTATTTAGTCTAAAATGTAACAGACTAAGACTGCAAATTCATTTTAAGGAGATTTTGACTCAACATAATGGAACATATTTGCTACCTTTATTGATCTGCCATTCTGCCTTTTATTTGAATTTTTAAATAATTGTTGAAGATTCATGAGATGGGTTTTTCCAACTTGTATGTACATGGTTACTGTATGTTAAATTTCTGCTGAGTTAATATTGTCACCATTATGAATCTTTTGTGAAAGGAAAATTTTTGGGTTACAACAATTCAGATAAAAATAGACCAGGCCACTCTGCGTTGTAAATAATCAACAAAAATGATAGATGAATTTGAAACTGTTCTTCGTCATTCAAACTTTTCTATCTTCTATCAGGTAATACTAGAGGTTCCAAAGGTTAAGTGGGAAGACGTTGGAGGCCAAAAGGAGGTCAAAGCCCAATTAATGGAAGCAGTAGAATGGCCTCAGAAGCATCATGATGCATTCAAGCGTATTGGGACTCACCCACCAAAAGGTGTGTTGATGTTTGGGCCTCCAGGTTGTAGCAAAACCCTCATGGCACGTGCTGTTGCTTCTGAAGCAGGGTTGAATTTCCTGGCTGTCAAGGGTCCAGAACTCTTCAGCAAATGGGTTGGTGAATCTGAGAAGGCTGTCAGATCTTTGTTTGCAAAAGCGAGGGCCAACGCTCCATCAATTGTATTTTTTGATGAAATAGATGGCCTTGCTGTCACTCGTGGGAAGGAAAGTGATGGTGTCTCAGTGTCAGATAGAGTCATGAGCCAACTTCTTGTTGAATTAGATGGTTAGTGGTTACTCTGAAGCAGTGGATATGAGTAGTTTCTTATATATAACTTAACGGTAGATCGTGATTTACAGTTTAATAAAAATATTGTTTTTTTTTAGGTCTGCATCAAAGAGTTAATGTCACTGTCATTGCTGCTACAAATAGGCCAGACAAGATTGATCCTGCCCTTTTAAGACCAGGTATTCTGTCTTTCACTTTCTTTCAATCTTGTATACGCTGATAAAAAGAGAAAAAGCTTCAAATGCCTGATGGAAAAGTTTGGCAGGACGCTTTGACCGTCTGCTGTATGTGGGACCTCCAAATGAGACAGATAGAGAAGAGATTTTCCACATCCATTTGCATAAAATTCCTTGTGGTTCTGATGTTAGCATAAAAGAACTTGCTTCTCTTACAAATGGTTGTACTGGTGCTGATATATCACTTATATGTCGGGAGGCAGCTGTTGCAGCAATAGAGGTTTGTCACGCAACTATACTGTAAATGTACACTTAATATAATACATATATGTTATACTATTTTTTGCTTGGTTTGGCTCTTCTTCACAAACTGGATAAGATTATTGGATTTTTCTGAGATTCTCCAATAGAATTATAGCCGAAGTTTTTTGGAAAAAAGTATTCACATGTTATTTCTTATTGGGGAATGGCCTAATGAATCTTGACTTGATTGTAGCCTTAGATGTATTGTCACAACATTATATGAACTTAAGTTTCTTGTGATCCTTATTAGGAGAGCCTCAATGCTTCAGTAATTACTATGAAGCATTTGAAGATGGCGATCAAACATATCCAGCCATCAGAGATCCAGTCTTACCAACAGTTGTCAGCTAAATTTCAAAGGGCCGTTCACTCATGTGATATAAAACATGAATCCAGTCATATTCAATGTTCAAGCCACTCTACTTGGTTCTCTATTTGGTAATACAATGTTAACGTTGTTTTTTATTTCTATATGATCTTACTCAATTATGTGAGGTTATGCTAGTCGGATTAAAAATAAATTGAAGTCTGCTCATTCATTATAATGGCTCAACGGTCAAGTTTCTTACTTTAAATGGAATTAAGTTCATTTAGCCTGTTTTTTATTCTGTGGGAAGGAAAAAAGGTAAAATGACTAATTTTGCTGTTTATTCTCTTTATGATGACGTAGGAAGTTCATAAAATCTTTCAAGTTTTTCCTCTGAAGTCTGCTCCAAGTGGATAGTCACAGTCAACTATCGTCGTTTTTGTTGTATTGCCGACACGTGGATCATGTGCCGGCTGAGTCTCTAGTGTAGTTTGGAATATATATTCTGCACTAGTCATCAAAATAGGAGTCGGATAACGCAAAAATGTCCAAGGCTAATCCGTTCTTATTTCCTGTTGATTACTGCTGAGATTTAATATCTTTGGCCTCACTTGATTACAGTTGAATGCGTGGGAGGTTGATTGAGGAACTCAGTTTTGTATTTCATTGTAGTTTGCATAGTTGTAGGTTCTTGCAGCGCAAGTTAGTACTTTTTTAAAAAATATTTTGTTAATGATCTGTCTCTACAAATTTCCATTGACTTCCCCCTTCAAGTATATATGTTGTAGTCCTGGTTTATTTTTGGATTTTGATTAGATTGTTATGTGGAAGTGAGGCTAGTTGTTGCTCTCTGCTGTCGTAATTGTATTTTGAAAAAAAAAATTGAGTTCTTGGGTTTATCAATAGAGGGACCGAAAGGAAAACAATGAAACTTTTCAGGGACCATAAAGTAAATAAGTAAAAGTGTAAGGACTAATTTAGTTATGGAAAAGTCGCTGATTTTCCATAAATTCATGTCTAACTACTATTCACCTCTTGAGGATCAATATGGACCACAATTAAAATAGGAGACAAATTAGATAACAAATCAAAGACTCATGTTGCGGCATATTTTGGCGATAAGGTGTGCTTTGAAAATCTGCCACTCACTAAAATGTGGCTTTGCTAATGATGATATAGATACCCAACTGAAAATTTTTAAGTTCAAAGAAGCACTTCAAATGGAAACTGTAGAAATTGGTATTAGAATATGGTTTCTTTCCGCCAAATATAAACATATTTGCTCATCACTGTACTATACCATAAGGTTACAAGGGTAAAAAGGTTGAGCCAATTATTATTAGCCACCCAAATTGCAATTGGTGTCATGAATTCTTCAATGCTGATAAAGCATCCTTTGTTGTTGCTGAGATAACAGCATCCGAAGCATTTGGCAAATAATAGTACTTCCCTGCAATACAAAGAATTTAACGAATATTACAACGTTCTCTTTCAATGCAAATGAGTGGATTGATTGAATAAAGATAGAAACTTTATTGTGATCAATGGAGAATTCAGATTGATCCTCTTGAACTCCTTCCTCCAATAGAAACATTTGACACTGAGCAACTCCAAGAAACTCGTTCTAACTAAAGACTATTATTAGACTTTAACATGACAATCAGAATTTGTATTCTGAGTAATCACTGAACTTTTGCAATAATACACATACACCATAAATAAATATCTGCATACACATCTTCATGAGTTCACACACACACACAAAGAAGTTATGTAAAATTATGTAACTATCTGTTTCATATTCTATGTTCTCTAACCACAAAATATTTTAAAAGGTGAAGTTGCATTTTGCCGGAAATCTATACAAAACTATTTGGAATTTATTAGTATTTATTAATAGGATTTGTAGGAAATCAGATTTGATTAAATTCATGATTTCTTGCTTTTTAATTTTAAAGTTGTTGCTACACAACTCTTACTTTATAAGCTTGTTATTATGTCTCACAAAGGTAAATTTACAAGATTTAATAAGGTATATAAGAGGCTTATCTTTATTCCTAACAATACTATTTTCATTATTATTAATTAGTATATTTATTAAAGTATATTATTTTACTTATTAATTAAATTAAGTAATTAAAAAATTAATTAAATCAATTAATCAATTAAGTAAATTAATTAATTGAATAACAACACCCCTTAAAAGTTGGAGAAATCCAACTGGTACAAGGTGTCTGAGAGGAAGGAAGCCTCTCAAAAAGTACAAGGCAACTCACTTAAGAAATGTAAGGAACCTAAGAGTAACGAGGCCTCCACAACGAAGGGTAACATCCACTTGAAAAGTTGAAGGAGTTTAAGAGAAGGTAGCCTACACTTTAGGAATGATAGGTTGATAAGAGTTCTATGGAGGAGAGTTCAATTAGCTTTGCAAAAATGATGGCACAGTAAGACAATGCACCGTGCAAAAAGCACAACAGAATGGAGTTACAAAACTTATGAATGGAACACAATTGGAGAGAGCATGTTGTATGGTTTCGAATGCCGGTCTGATGAAGGATTTTTGGGTAAGAGTTGTTAACACAGATGTTATTTGGTGATTAGATCTCCATCAACCGCTATTGATGAGCTGAAAACTCCTTTTGAAGTATGGTCAGGTACTGGTTATTCTGATCTAAGGATATTTTTGTGTCTTGCTTATGCTCATACCAGTGAAGGGAAAGCTTGAATGAAGGGCACTTAAATGCATATTTGTTGGATATGCATTTGGGGTGAAAGGTTTTAGACTGTGGTGTTTTGAACCTAAGTCACCTCAAATTAGGGTGGCAAAGGGTTGGGTTGGGTTGTAAATGATTGGTCATAAATGGGTCAATTGGGTCAATGACCCATTTATGTTTTCTAAATAGGTCATGGGCGGGTCATGACCCATAAAATTAAGGATTGACTCATCCCAACCATGAACCCATCTTAAAGTATTTATATTATTTAATTTATAAACAAATTAATTAAAATAATTTATAAATTATTCAAATTTAGGACTAAATAGTATTCTTTTTTCAGATTTTGGACTGATTTTCAATTTCCACCTTTTTTATATTTCTAAAAACTACATTTTGACACCAATTATTTTTAAAAATTTTCATTTTAGTCCTCAAATATCATGATCTAGGGACTTTTTTGTAAATTTTGAAAATATTTAGGGTCAGTATGTAATTTTTGCAAAAATTTGCAAAATTCATCTTCCTTCCAATGAACTCACAGTTTGGTGGGACTAAAATGCACTTTTGTTTTCAAATTTAGGACTAATCTGTAATTTTATCCTTTTTTCCATATTTTTTCAAAAATACAATTTTGGTCCAAAATTTTTTTTATAATTTTCATTTTAGTCCTCAAATATTTTAGTTTAGGGACGTTTTTGTAAATTTTGAATTTTTTTGGGGGGCATTTTGTAATTTTTGCTAAAATTTATGAAATTGCATATTCATCCCCTCTCATGAAACTACGTAGTTTTGATACAAATTTAGGTTGGGTTGAGTAACCCATGGGTTTTACCCAACCCAACCCAAATATTAATGGGTCAATTTTGGACCCAACCCATCTTACCCATTATCTAAATGGGTTGGGTTGGGTTGGTTAATTTTGTGGTTGGGTTGGTTGGGTCGGTGGGTAATAGGTTGAGATTGCCACCCCTACCTGAAATCATAATCAGCTAAGCTGTCAAGTTTGATGATAATTCTCTAATTTCACATGCCTTCATGAATTCTTAAGGATGAAGCAAGGTAGAAAGTCAACAATTATGACTTTGGATTTACTGCCATTTTAACAAAAAATAACAACATGACAATACTAAGATTGACTCAAGCGAAGCATGTAACTAAAGTAGAACAAGTTATAGGCAACACCTTATCTTATAATTTCAATCCAAAGGAGTTTCTTATTCTAGATCATTTTAGAGAAAATATTGAAACTTCCCTCCTTAAAATTACACACTTATTCTTTTGATAGCTTGAGCTTTTCTGCTAAGCAGTTGAATAACACAGATGGAATTTCGATGTGTATTCTTAAGAACTTGTTTGGCTGGGTTGTATCTTATGGGCATTTTTATGTAGCTTCTAAACAGATGAGAAGCACAAGGTTATAAGGGAAAGTTTGGGGCTAAAGTGTGATGGAACTAAAGTTCAAGGAAGTAAAATGTAATTTCCCCTAAAATTTCAGTACACAAACCTTGGGCAACTCTGGCAATCTCCTTGGCAAAGCCCGTAGAGACAAATTTATTTTCTGTGTCGATGACAAGGAGTGACATTCCTGCTTTGTATATCTTCCCAGCCACCTCAAGAATTTCATCCTTTATAAAAAGGAAGACAAACAATCAGTTACATGAAGTCGAGCTGGACCTAAACATGCAAAAATATAAAGAATTCAAAAGAATCTATGGATAGAATAGTTGATGTCTTCATTTGAACATTCAACAAGAAGAAATTAAAAATTGAATTTCACAAATATTTTTGTTTTCTAAGAATCACGAGAACAAGATATATGTGCATATTCTAAAAACCAATTGTTGTGGAATCTTGGTGCAAGAATAATAGTGACAATTTTTGTATTAATCCTCTTCATATTGAGTATTATATGGAAAAAATGGGTGATTGAGATCTCCAAGGACTGATATGATAGTACCAACAATTTAAAAAAGGGAGTACAATTATACATGTATTGCATACTGAACAGGATAAAATGTTTAATTAAAAGTTTTGTGACTAGTAAATTCCCCTGTCGGTCAAAATTATGAAACAGAATTTGGAATCTAAGACAAATTCTTTGGATGCTAAAGCAGATGAATTATGAGTACTGAATGGTTAACTCAACCTTCAATTCTTGTGCTGAAGGTCTAGGGGCATCAGCTGCAACAGTTTCAGGGTCCGTTGACCTTTTTAGTGATATATTGGCTCTACCATCGGTAATAGCAACAATCATCACACGGCCGACATCACCACTTTTCTCTGCATTTAAGCCTACTCTGACAGCCTATGCATATTCATTATGAAAGAGTAGTTAGCCTAAGAAAACTTAACCATTGAAATGAATTTGACATCCGCCAATCATTTCTGGGCAACAATCCGAGTTTGACCAAGGAAACAATTATAATAAGGAGGTGATAGATATAAAAGTAGAAATTAACAGTCAGAAAATTACTGCATGACCAAAATAGAAATGGCCACTCTTTCCCCTTCTGCTAAAAACATTGTCAATTTCATACAGATAGAAGAATATTTTCCCTTAAAAAGGCAATTTCTTAATTAACAAAAGCAAGAGTTTAGATTCATAAACACACACATATATGTAAATTTGACAAGGGGAACTTCTAGTCATTAAAATTACACATCTCACCTTAGCTTACCCAAAAAAAAAATGACATATCTCATGGCTATGAAATCAAAAAGAGATCTGCATACCGTTGTAAGACCATGGGCCAGGGGTGACCCTCCACCACAAGGAAGTCTCTCAAGACGTTTCCTTGCCATTGCAATTGATCTAGATGGTGGCAGTAGAACTTCTGCAGAGTCTCCGCGGAATGGAATAATAGATACCTATTCAACATTTTCAATAATTATTAGGAGGGAGATTATTAAAAAATCATATTCACTTTATTCAGGCATGAATAAGTAATGAAATAACCCACTCCCAAGTAACAATTCAGCTAAATGGATTTGCAGTTATACAATTACAAATTGTACACATCTACAAAAAGGATGCCAAGCAAGCAGTGAAGATTCTCAAGACCTTTGATAAGTAATCAAAGGAAGTAAAGATTAATTATATACTTATTGAACTCTCACTATGGCATAAACAAAGGGGATTGAGTTTGGCATTATTTGGGTACACAGGCACCATATGAGTAATGAGTTGTAACTAATATCGTCTTCCTAATTGTAGGCTCTATCTATTCCTGTATACAAAACTTTGATTATTATTATTATTAAAAAAGGAATTTATTGATGAGAAGAAAGAAAATACAGAGGTTACAAAAGTAGAGAGCAAGAGATCCTCATGAAGCAAAGCAAAAACAAAATAAAATGTTCAAAACTCTATGTAATCCTAAATCAGCAAAGCCTTCCAATCCTTGGGGAGATTCATAAGAGATACTTCATTAAACAATACATTAGAAGAAACCTACAAGAGGACAGAAAAATAATCCTCTCCTAAAAAGAAGAGGATGCTGGAGAAAATTATTAAACTTTTCTAAATGAAAAGGAAATATATTGCGAAGAAGAGGACAATAGATCCTCTCCAAGAAAAAAAAAAACTAAAGGGAAAACATTTAAATTCTAAATCCACAAAGCCTTCAAATCCCTTAGGAAATCCATGAACAAAACTTTCCTGAAAAAGAAAATCCACTAAATAAATCCTACATAGAGAACATAAAATAACCCTCTCCCAAAGATAAGGAACAATGAATCTATTATAAAAAATTATCCCTTCAACCAAAGACATCGCAAACTTGAAAAGATTGCACATTTCCAAAGAGCTTTACACTCGTTATCCCTCCCAAACAAAATTTGATAGCTAGAAAAGTTCAACAATCATTGGACAAACCATGCTCCCATCAAATAAGCCAAACAAAGTATTCCAAATATGCCAGCCACCTCAACGTGAAGTTTTAAATTTGAATCCAACAGATATTAATTTTTTCAAATCCTTTTAAACATTTGACTGCACCACTAAATTGTTTGCAATAAAATAAAATAATGTAAAAAGATTTCGATTAGATAGTGCAAGATTAGGTTCTGGAAGTAAAGGAACAACCTCTCCTTTGGTGCCAACACTTGTGCAGGATAAGAGATTTAAAGGGTTGGTTTACTCAACAAGGAACCACAAAGGGAGGAAGAGAACTTTGATCCACGTGATTGTCAATCATCTAACTGAGAATTAGGTAACATCAACCCAAACTAAATTTCCTAATATCCTTTATTCCTCTAAATCTCTAAATTCCTTCAAATTACTTGACGATTTGAGCAATTCCTATTACTAGGAACTAGAAAGTGCACCAAACACCCTTTGTACCTGTTTTCTAGTTTCATCTCTTATAACAGTTTATCGCCTTCCTATTATGCTTTTTTTCACAACAGCATAGATATTCCTAAAAAAATATAGGAGGCTCTCTGGAAGCCCAAGAGAAGAATAAAACCAGGGAATTGGCTGACATATCACATACAAAGAATATGAATTAGAGAGCTACTAGGATTAACTATTTTATCTCTTCCAACAGTGTAGAAAGCAGATCTACCTATTTATTTTGTAACTTGTATTATTTCGTATGATTTCTCTCTATTATTCAATAAGATATGCGGCCATTTATCAATCACATTGACAAATACACAGATCAAGTTCATTTACTAACATACGTTTAGAACACTCAAATATGTTCATAGACATGCTATAATAAGTTGACTGCATAGAGCACTTGAGTTATGTTATACAGAAGTGGAAGAAAAGTGAAATACACCCCATTGTGAACTACCCACCTCCTTGGGTGATGCCAATTCAGCTAAGTTCAAAACAACTTTGACCATTTTTTTACAACACCTTTTTTGGATCCAACTGATGAGCACTTACATAAGTTCACAATTTCAACTGATTGGAGCAGCTTGTGGTTACTGCTCTTCAAAAAATAAACAGACAAGTAGTATAAACCAGTATTGAAGACACAGTTCTCCTCGTTGTACATTGCATTATCTAATGACTAGTTGCTCACTGCTATCAAGGACTACTTTAACCCTAAAATTAAATCAGTTAGGTGAGGGATCGTAAACAATTGTATTGTAATCTCTCACATCTGTCACTATTTTTTCAGGCTATCTTCATTCTATACTAGTTTTGCAATGTCATATAACGCTATAGGGCAGCTGATGCAAAAATTGAAAATATATGACTAGAATAACACACTATGAGTTTCCCTTCTTGGTCCCAAATAGATATCTAACTGTATTATCATTAATAAATGGGAATATCCTTTACATCTATAACAATTGTAACTAATAATGGTGATTACCAAAATCTGGCCTTTATTTGTGAATCCAATACAAGTTCCAAGTGCTTATATAAGAGCTCGTATAGAAACCAGAAGGGTGGACAGGTACAGCAAAATACCTTCAAAGTCTAATTTTCTTTCGACTCAAAGTATAAAGTGTAATTTTCTTTCAGCATATGATTAGGAAGAAATTCCTGAATTACTGAATAAAAAAAATGGGTGCTTAGTGACCTGATCCCTGCTTGTATAACTTTCTGCCAGTAGCTTAAGTGCTGCACCTTTTGCATTCTGCATCCTGTTCAGTGCCATGCTTCCACTTGCATCAACCACAAATATAACCTGAGGATTATCAATTCTTTAAATCAACACATTGGCAAATGAACACTTGAGAAAAATATATCGATATTTGTTAAATAGATACAATAAAAACAAATTGAAGAGTAGATTCAAGTTAAAGTTTAGCTTATATTCTGCATTAACCTAGTCAGATACAAAATATTATTATTATTATATTATATTATATTTGATTACTCTGACTGGATACTGATGAAAAATATTAATAGTTAAATACTCTAGCCAAATGATCATATTACTTAGATCTATTAGTCTAAAGTATAAGAAAAAGAAAGACTACAAGAGCTAAGCTAATCAAGGAATTATCCCTGATAACTATATTACTCATCATTGATTTCCAAAGGGAGTGTCTTGGATGAATGATCTCTTTCATTCAAGAGGATCCATGGAGTTATCAACAAGAAAGAATAATATGAGAAATCTCTAGGAGAAACTAGCCTCTAGAATGCTACAACTCGTTCCTTCTATTGCTTCTCCTCTGGTTTACTATTTAATGTTCTATTTGCGTTTCAAATTTCATTCTCATCGATTTTACTTTTGGGTTGGGTGGATTGCTTTGCTAATTGTATTGAGAACAATACAAGAAGTGTCCAAGTCACATCATATTTAAATAATAAAAAATAAGTAGATAACAGATACTGACAACTATACGACTCAAAGGGTTTACATAGTTGACAGCAGCAACTTCTTTTCTTTTCAGATCATTTGACATCTAATAAAGTATTGAGTGAGAGAACAAATATACCAAAGCTCCTGCTTTTCGTGCCATCCTCTTCGCCCTCATATCAGTTTTCTCAACAAATACTTTCCTGCTGTTTTGAGAGTCCTTTGCCCTCCGCAATTTCTGATATGGTGCAGCTGCTCTAAGGGTTGCATCAACTGCTAATCTCTTAACAGGGCCCTGAAAAGAATTTTGTAATTCTAAATAAAGGACAATAACATATAAACTTGCATCCGAAACAAACATCATTTTGTGCTCAGTCCTTTTTATTTTGTTTTTGCAACTCAGGAACTATAAATATAGTCAAATTGAAGAATAATGGTACAAAGAGAGTACATATGAACTAACCAACAACTTAAATCCAACATTTCGATAAAATAGGAAAGTTAGGTTGAAAAGGTAGGCATAGAAAGATAAAAAGGCATCAAGAGACTTAATGATAATGTCTACAACGCTAAAAGGTTAACCTCTACTTATACTAGTACAATAACCACAAAAATAATTAAGATATTTACTTAGGATGCATTACAAACTACAAGAGTTTCTTTTCACAAAAACAATTATATTTGGATGATTGATGGTCTAATCACAAAAACAATTATATCCCTTACTTTTGTGCACCATAAGCAACTATTTCACAAAACTTATAAGATTCTCCTGAATTCTTAATAGATTAACTCCTTTCTTGACCTATAACACTTTCTTAAGTTCTTAATATCTCTTAACAGAATTTTCTTCCCACTAGGTGGGGTCAGCTACATAGATAAATTGACACCAACATATTTTGTCTTCACTCATTTCTATTGTTAGGTTATTAATAATAAAATCCAAAAGAAAAACAAAAAGGTAATCATTAATATCCAAAGGAAAAATTCCATACAATATGAAGCGAATGAAACAAACTTGGAATTATATCTTTAATGTTTTAACATAAGGCAAAAGTACTCTTGGTACCCTCAAAGTATGCAGACATTTTCAGTTGTACCCCCAAAGTTTTTTTTGGTCAATTGTACCCCCAAAGTATGAGGTCAGTTTCAATTATACCCTCAAAGTTTTTTTAAGTTAATTATACCCCCAATCTTTTTTTTTTGTGTCAATTGTACCCTCAAATTGGGGGGTATTTGGGGGTACAATTGACTAAAATGTGAAACATTGGGGGTATAATTAACTAAAATAAAACTTTGGGGGTACAACTGAAAATGACCGCATACTTTGGGGGTACTAATAGTACTTTTGCCTTTAACGTAAAGAAGCCCCACCACGAACCTTCGGAAGCATTGGCTTGATGTATCGTCCTCTGTCCTCAGAAAAAATGACATTTTTTGCCCTACCAGCCCTCCCACGACGTCTTTGTGCTTGCTGAGCAAAGAAGAGAAGTTTCTCATCAACCAATCCCCCTTCAGCATCAAATATAAACTCTTCAGGAATTTGTTCTTGCTGCTGTTCATTCTCTTCATCATTTTCATCCTATTTGAAAAAGCAACATTCAGAATTACAAAGGTACCTAGGTTATAGGTGGAAGTCAAAGCATCAGTTTTGGAACATAAAGAACATTTATTAGGTACCGACAAATATTGTCTGGAATAATAATTGTGTTATTGACATTAGAAACAATGAGAGGTATTTATACACAAGGTATGAGCCTATTCTAGGAATGATGAGTAATTACAATAAACATAAGACTAATCTAATCCCTAAACTTAAGGGTCAAGGATTACAAAATAATATCCTAATTAATCTAATTAATTACAGAATATTCTAACAGGTACCAAAATATAATATAAACAAGTTCATATGTGAACACTCCTTTGAAAGAAAGGAAACACATTCAATTCGACACATAGCTATCATTTTGTGGCCAAAGGGGAAAAAACACCTTGTAGATTAGCAACAATAGTGGTAATAATACCAAAAAGGGATTGCACTTCAATAATTTTTAACGTGAAATCAGGTATAGTTGAACCTCTTGTTCTTCCTCTTCATTTTGTTCCTCCCCAGATTCCTGGTTTTGGGGAGGGGGAGGAGGTGGAGGCTGCTGATTTTGTTGCTCTGGTGGGTTGTCATTAACAATAGAACGGGGCAGAATCACCAGTTCTACCTGTATCAGAAATTATATGATGTAAAGTTCGTTAGATCAGTTGTTTACAAATAAATGCAAACTGATTATTATCAATAAAATTCTGGTGACAAAGGTTGATGCTAATAATTTGTCTTCTAATTTTGATAAAACAAAAGTAATAATGGAACACACAATGTTATGGTGAAGTTCAGTTATAGGAAAAACTTTCTGATGAAATTTATGGGCTATGGAAGGTGGAGAACGAGAAAAGCTGTGTATTATTATGAAAAAGATGTAGGGTATTCATATAAGAAGAGAAACCTATTCTAGGTATAAGAAATAAATGCAATTATAATCAATCCCTAATTGCTATACAATCAATCCATAAACTTTAGGGTCAGCTATCATAATAATTCTAATGATCCTAATTGACATACAAAAATATGAAATATTCACAACAGAAGAGAAAAGGAGCATAAAGATCGTTGGCAATCTTTAATCTTTGCTAGTTTGCGACGCCTTTGGTTGAAAAGGAATGCAAGAGCTTTTAATAATCAATCTCTCTCACCTCAACTTTGGGAAATAATTATTTGTTGACTTCTTAGCGGCTTTCTTTGAATGATTTTTTTAGAAGAGATTCCCCTATGGATCTTCAAAGGGACTACAAAGCTTTATTGAGTTAGTTTCTTCTTTTCTTTTATTTTAAGATGAATGCTTGTCCTACATTCTTGAATCCAAATAAAGGGGCGAAGTTCAGTAATATACAAGTTCTGCCATACAATGCTCCTCATTCTATTATTATATTATCTGCAGAATGCATAACCAATTAAAAGGATGAGTTACATTAGGCACCCTGTGTTTTGGCCTGAATTTAGTTGGGTCTCATCAGTATCTCATTCATTTCAGCACAAAGAAGCTAAATATCTATCTCATTTTTTTTAACTTTATTATAACTGATGTTTAATAATTGAAGGTCCAAGATGATAAATGTTATTACCCCAGAAAGTAAAATTGCCTAGAACCTTTGCACGCAAGTTATAATATTGATACCACTGATCATTATAAATAGTTAGTAAATATGTTCCTAGGATAAGAACGTGAGAAGAATAAAGCCAATACTATGCATGCATAATTGATCATAATTGTTTCTCCTAGCATATATTTTCATCTCCTACAGATTCAACTTAAAATTGCCTCTATCTGAAGATTGAAGCGTTAAAAGCATAAAACTAAGAATTTAACCTTTTACAGCTTTGGTTGAGAAAACGTTTGAAATATCATTTGGTCTTTTGAACTTTTTGTTGTGTTCCTATTAAGCGTTTTAGGATATTCACCAAATCTCTATATATAGGATGTTATTTTTCAAATTCTATTGGAATTAGAGGTCTCAACTTCTTTCCCATAAGGAAGGATAGCTGAGAGTGTATTTTTTTTCTTCTTCAAAACCTAGCTATTGACACAGTCTATGAATCCATATTTTGTTGAATTAATCAAAACAAAAAGAAACAAAATATGCACTAAGAAACTGAGAAACTGAGAAACAAAAAGGAACGCAGACATGAACATTTGTGGCTTCGCCGAAACTGAGAAACTGAAGCAGAGACATGAACATCAACAAACGAAACTGAGAAAGAGGTATGAACCGGAGACATACCTGAAGCTTCGCCGAAGATTTGTCGCTTGGGAAAGTGAACGGAGGCGCTGCAAAACAGAGGCGAACAGAGGTGAACGGAGCCGGTGAACGGAAGCGGTGAACAGAAGCGGCGTGGAGACAGTGAACACAGTGAAGGCGCGGAGACAGTGAACACAATGAACACGATTGTGGATATGTGGGTGAGTAGCTAAATGTGAAACCCTAAAAATTTGGGGAATGTGTTGAGTTTAGCGGCAAGAATAAGAACGGAGGGAAGTGAAAAGATTTTGGTGAAAGTATAGTGCCAGTCTAATAGTTTCTAGGACTTTTTTTTTTAAAGTGAAATAAATATAAATATATTAGTATAAGACCAAAAAAACAAAAAAATAGATATATTAGTGACGGACCATAGTATGTGACAAATATCCCTCACAAATTTAGCTAATATCATCCAAATAGTGAGGAGATATTGGGTCTCTCACAAATTCATCACTAAGTGTAACACCTTATAATATAAAACAAGATTACAACTTACTATAGAATCTACCTTGTCTATATATAGCAAAATACAAGAACTTCGCCCTTTAAACAGCCACGCAGGGCTAGAACATCACAAATATAACTAAAGTTATCAACCTTTAACCTACCAAAAAGAAAATAATAATAAAAAACACAAAGCTGGGTGCAAACCCTCAGCCAATGAATTAACCAGAATTCGACTCGGTACCTGCACGTTCCTGTACAACAGAAACTGAAATGTGGAATAGGGTGAGAACGAATTCTCAGTAGAGTTACAATTCTTCTACTTTACCACCAATCCTCAAACAACATCAACTTTCAATACAAAATTGTCAGAATTTATAACATTATAACATTTCTTAATAATATTCACATGTCGTTCTCAACACAATAAATATCATCATATCATCTTTCTTTCAAAATATTATACTTAACAGAACAATTTCAAAATAAATATAATAATAATAATACTTACATAATATTCACATTTATCACAATACTATAAAACTGGTTTTTTTTTAAAAAAATTCTCATCAGAAGTGTAACACCTCCAGAAAATAAAACATACGTATATTAACTAGAGGTAAATAATATCCGGATACAGCCCTTAATATATATAGAATATACAATAACCCAAACATGGGTATACATACAAAATAATACAGGGCTCCGCCCCATAACCAGCCTCGCAGGGCCCAAACAGTCCAGATAAAACATATATACGACAAACACTAAAACCTACTAATTTAAAAGAAATCAAGTAGAAGGATGTAAATCCTCAGGCGACGGGTTGCTTCCTTGACCCGATTCTATGCCTGCTCGATCCTGCACAACTGAGACTGAAAAATATGGAATGGGGTGAGAATAAAATTCTCAGTAGAGTTACTAAACCTTCTCTTACCATCAATCCTCAAACAACATTCACATTATAAACAATCTTGCTAATCCAAAAGCTAAATTACATAACACTAATCGCAATAATTAACAAAACAATATAACATATCTATTTACTTTATTATCACAAATTGACTTGGTCACAAATTCCATTTTCAATAAAACTTCATCAAATCCACTTGCACAATAATAACATTTTAATAACAATATCATATATTCATTTATCTCATATCATCAAATAATTTCATATTCAAGATACCTCAAATTACACAATTAATAACCACAAGCAATGTCATGATCTCAAATCAGTTTGGTCGTCTCGACCTAGGCTTTTCCGGAACGTCTCCTGGTGTGCGCACAATCTAACAAGCATGTCACCTAAGGAATTCACCTTAGGCCAACTATGGAATCCACCATAGCCGTTACCCCAATATTCATCGCGAATAAAAGGGGAGGGATTCCACCCTCAGGTATCATGACAACATCCACAAGTAGGGAATTTCAATTCCAAAGCCACATTTAGTCCATTTCATAACTGTACACCATATATACTATTATAACAATCCATAACACATTTTATCACAAGTATTACCACACTCAATGTCAATGGCTCAAACAATCATATATCAATTCATTTTATAAAAATCTCCTTTCAAACTAATTAATCTCGAAATTACAAAATTTTCCTTTACAAGGTTACCTTTCACATTCTAACAACAATTCCATCAATTTCACATAATTCCAATTCCTACATTTCAATCATGTTTCAAAATCAATTACAAAAAGGTTTATTCCACATTCCAAAAGCATTTTTCATAAGGTTTTCCCTTTAAAACAGTCCCAAACATCCATATTTCAAGCAAAAACGACAATATGGACCAATATGCAAAACCAGAAAAACAGTCTGGACAAAAATGCAAAACCAGAAAAGCAGAAAACAGAGCAGCAGCGTTTTTTTTGTGAAAATCTCAAATGTTCAAGCCTAAAATTCATCTAAAACTCAAGTTTAAACATCCAAAACAAGCACTAACACTTACCCAACAATTCAAATCACATCAAAACGTCAATTATCTCACAATTCCAATCCAAAAACCCTAATATTTGCCACTTTTCTTTGTCAAAAACCATTCCACAAACCCTTTCAATTTTCATCTTTAATTGACTCTAACAATCCTAAATCACCCACTAAACATATTCTACATCAAATTCTAGTAGAATTTCCACCACGTCAAAAGTTGCCATGAAAGCTCCATGAACCAAAATTGTGAAGAAGATGAAGTTGTAAAGAGGAGGAGAGTAAAATAACCCTACCTTGGATGTTTAAAGCTTCCAAAATTGTTGATTTGAGCCCAAATTTGATGCAAAATCAAGTTTCCCTTCACTTTCTCCTTCTTCTCTCCCAACCGACCTAGCCCTCTTCTTTTCCTCAAAATTTTGCCTTTTGTCGATCCTCATCTAATCCCTAATATATATAAACCAAATTTTAATTACTTTAGATAAATTTGCATTTCTTCCCCTTAAACTTTCTAATTCCTCACAAAAGAATCCCTTAATTAAACTCCAACTTTTTCTTAAATTCATAATTAAGTCCTTCCATAATTCCCTTTTCGTCCCTTGAGCCTTTTACTCAAATTAAATTAATTTCATTCACAACCAAAATAGTTTATCCAACTTGCACTTTGGTCCTTTCCACTAATAAAATTACACTTCCTCAACTTATTTCCATCAAAATTCTTTACCATTCCTTTACAATTTCTTACCAAAAATAATTGCTCTTCCTTTTCCAAATCTTAGAATTATAATTCACCTCAAATAAATTTAAATTTTCCTCGGCTGTTACAGTCTTCCCCTCTAAAAAAAAATTTTGTCCTCAAAATTTGCACATACCTGGAATAAAGCTGGATAATGCATTCGCATTGCATCTTCCCGTTCCCAAGTAGGTTCTTCCATTGATGAGTCCCTCCAAAGAACTTTCACCAAGGGGATTGGCTTATTTCTCAACTGTTGAACACTTGATTCAAGGATGACTACTGGTTCTAACTGAATTGTTAAATTTTCTTCTACGTGTACAGGGGTATATGTGAGCACATGTGCTGGATCTGGTACATACTGACGGAGTCTCGACACATGAAAAACATCATGGATATGTGATAGTTCAGGTGTTAAAGCCAAACGGTAGGCAACTGGTCCAACTCTCTGCAAAATCTAAAACGGCCCAATGTATCGTGGGTTCAATTTCTTCGTTTTCACAAGTTGACCCACTCCAGTGGTGGGGGTGACTCTTAAGAATACATGATCTCCTTCAGCAAATTCTAGATCTCTTCTTCTTCGGTTGGCATACTGTGCCTGTCTTTCTTGTGCTATTCGCATTCTATCTTGAATCATTCGTATTTGTTATGTGGCCTCTTGGACAATTTGAGGTCCCAAAAGCTTTGCTTCACCAACTTCTGTCCAACACAAAGGTGTTCTGCATTTCCGGCCATATAATGCTTCAAAAGGGGTCATACCAATACTGGAATGAAAACTGTTGTTATACACAAATTCCACCAAGGGTAAATATTGATCCCAGTTCCCATGTAATTCTAACACACACACGCCCGCAACATGTCTTCTAATGTCTATATAGTTCTCTCTGATTGTCCATCTGTTTGAGGATGGTATGCAGTACTGAATCTCAATTGGGTTCCTAAAGCCTCATGTAAGGCACCCCAAAATCTCGAAGTAAATCGAGGATCACGATATTGGATGGTACCCCATGTAATTTCACTATCTCTTTAATATAAATCCGAGCCAATCTGTCTAATGAATAAGTAATCTGAATAGGTAAAAAGTGTGCTGACTTCGTCAATCGATCAACTATCACCCATATAGAATCATTTTTCGAAGAAGTTCTGGGCAACCCAACCACAAAATCCATAGTAACTGCGTCCCATTTCCATTCTGGAAATTCTAATGACCGTAAAGTTCCTGAAGGTTTTTGATGCTCTTCTTTAATTCTCTGACAAGTTAAACATTTACTTACAAATTCTACCACACCTAGTTTCATACCTCGCCACCAGTAATGCTTTTTCAAATCTTGATACATTTTCGTAGTCCCGAGATGTATTGAATATCGGCTTCTGTATGCTTCAGACAAGATTCTTTCTTTTAATTCTTTACTGTTCGGTATTGCAATTCGATTTTCAAACATTAACACACCATCAGGGGCTTCTTCTAAACCCCAACTTATTTTTAATCTTTGAATTTCCATATCATTTGCTTGAGCCTCTTTAATCTGATCTCTTAAATCGTTTTTCATTCGGAGTTCACCCATTTCCATTTTCCCTAATTTTCTCACTACATTTAAACTCAAATCTCTGAAGTCTTCAATCAATCTCATCTCTTTAACCATCATGAATGATACTTGTAATGTCTTTCTACTCAACGCATCTGCCACCACATTCGCCTTGCCCAGATGATACTGTAATTCATACGTATAATGTTTGAGGAATTCCATCCACCTACGCTGTCTCATATTTAATTCTTTCTAATCAAAGAGATACTTTAAACTTTTATGATCGCTGAACACTTCGAATTTAGCCCCATAAAGATGATGTCTCCAAATTTTTAGTGCATATACCACTGCTGCCAATTCTAAATCATGAGTCGGAGAATTCTCTTCGTGAGTTTTCAACTGTCTCGATGCATAAACTACCACTTTTCCCCTCTGCATTAACACGGCTCCCAATCATCTGTGTACACTTCAAAGGATTCTGCCGGGTCTGGAATTATCAACACTGGAGCTGTAGTCAATTTCTCTTTCAATACCTGAAAGCTACGTTCACATTCTGGACTCCCCACAAAAGGGGTCTCCTTCCGGGAGAGTCGGGTCAATGGTAAGGCAATTTGTGAATATCCCAAAATAAATCTTCTATAGCATCCTGCCATCCCTAGAAAACTCCGTATTTCAGTGACAGTTTTAGGCCTCTCCCAACGAGCTACTGCTTCAGTTTTACTAGGATCCATAGCTACACCCTCACTATTTATCACATGCCCCAAAAATTTCACTTCTTTCATCCAGAATTCACATTTTTCAAATTTAGCATAAAGCTTTTTCTCTCTCAATACTTCCAACACTGTGCGTAGATGCTCAACATGCTGCTCGGGAATCTTAGAATAAACAAGAATGTCATCAATAAAACTACCACAAACTAATCTACATAAGGTCTAAAAATCCGATTCATATAATCCATGAAAATAGCAGGTGCGTTTGTCAACCCAAATGGCATAACTAGAAATTCATAATGCCCATACCGTGTTCTGAAAGCAGTGTTTGGAACATCCTCTGCTTTAACCCGGATCTGATGATAACCTGATCTCAAATCAATTTTAGAAAAGATTGTGGCTCCCCGAAGCTGATCAAGAAAATCATCTATACGAGGAAGCGGATACTTGTTCTTGATTGTTACTTTATTTAATTGTCGGTAATGAATACACATTCGTAAACTTCCATCTTTCTTCTTTACAAACAGTACCGGTGCTCCCCACGGTGACGTACTCGGCCGAATAAACCCTTTTGACAACAGGTCATCTAATTGAGTCTTCAACTCCTTCAATTCTGGTAAAGCCATTCTATAGGGGAAATTGAAATTGGTCCGGTGCCCGGAACTAGTTCAATAGAGAATTTCACTTCTCTTTCAGGAGGTAATGAAGTAATCTCTCCCGGGAATACATCTAGATACTCATTCACCACAGCAATATTTTCTATTTTAGGTGAATCCCCCACCTTTAAATTTCCCAGCAACACTACCTGTTGTGATGACTCTCCTTCTAACTCTTCATTATGACTTGCTTCCGAACACTCTACCATACCTTCCGCACAATTTAACATACAGGAATTTTCGACTAACCAATCCATACCTAATATCACATCAACATGATTCATAGGCAAGCACACCAAATTCACAGTATACAAACAAGAATTAATATGGATTGGACACGCAGTACACATTCAAATCATACTGCAGATATTGCACGGACAAATTCAATCGATCACAACAATCTTGAGATATAAAGGAATGAGAAGCTCCTGAATCAAAAAGTATAGATACTACATGTCCAAAAATCTCACCTTCACCCTTTAACACATCAGGAGTCGGTCCAGCTCCTCTTCCTCTACATCCTCTACCTCGTCCAGTTCTTCCACCTCTGTTTTCAATAGAAAATACTCTACCTTGCACCTATGGCAGCGATGCCTCGGGTCGATCACTCTGTGCTCTGATACCAAAAATGTAACACCTCCAAAAATAAAACATACGTATATTAACTAGAGGTAAATAATATCCGGATGCAGCCCTGAATATATACAGAATATACAATAACCCAAACATGGGTATACATACAAAATAATACAGGGCTCCGCCCCATAACCAGCCTCGCAGGGCCCAAACAGTCCAGATAAAACATATATACGACAAACACTAAAACCTACTAATTTAAAAGAAATCAAGTGGAAGGATGTAAATCCTCAGGCGACGGGTTGCTTCCTTGACCCGATTATATGCCTGCTCGATCCTGCACAACTGAGACTGAAAAATATGGAATGGGGTGAGAATAAAATTCTCAGTAGAGTTACTAAACCCTCTCTTACCATCAATCCTCAAACAACATTCACATTCTAAACAATCTTGCTAATCCAAAAGCTAAATTACATAACACTAATCGCAATAATTAACAAAACAATATAACATATCTATTTACTTTATTATCACAAATTGACTTGGTCACAAATTCCATTTTCAATAAAACTTCATCAAATCCACTTGCACAATAATAACATTTTAATAACAATATCATATATTCATTTATCTCATATCATCAAATAATTTCTGATAATAGGCCCAATAATTAGGAGGCCCAATTGGCAGAAGAGGCCCATGGCCCAATGATTCACCTCCCATATCACTCAAAATATCTCTTCTACAATCAAGGAAGTTGGTTTGTTGGGGACTCTCCTCAATAAGCCTATAAATACAAGGTGGTAACCCTATGAAAGGTAGGTAACTCATTACTCACACGCTACTCATGCTAGCTCGTACTTTTACTAACTTAAGCTTCGGAGGTGAATCACAGGGGAACCCCCCGTTGGTTCATTGTCTTGCAGGAAAATCTTGCAGCGAACCGGGAAACGACCCCCGGCCAAATCCTGGTTCATCA
>QANZ01029862.1:16079-29102 GCA_003254925.1 Chamaecrista fasciculata | reverse complement strand
TTTTAGCAGGCAAGAACGCCCAAATAGCACGACGCCACTAAGGAAATCAAAGCGCGTGAGCGCCCAAGCAACAAAGATGCACAGGCAGTGCAAAGCACATCCTGAATCAATCCTGACCAGGATAAACGCCCAAGCACCAGAAATGGAAGGACAAAGCGCCTCAAAACAAACCAACGAAAAACGTTGTATCTGTCATCCACTCATGGGGACACATCTCATGGGGACAGAACTTCACTTCTTTTGTTGGGACTAGTGATAATAGGCCCAATAATTAGGAGGCCCAATTGGCAGAAGAGGCCCTTGGCCCAATGATTCACCTCCCATATCACTCAAAATATCTCTTCTACAATCAAGGAAGTTGGTTTGTTGGGGACTCTCCTCAATAAGCCTATAAATACAAGGTGGTAACCCTATGAAAGGTACGTAACTCATTACTCACACGCTACTCATGCTAGCTCGTACTTTTACTAACTTAAGCTTCGGAGGTGAATCACAGGGGAACCCCCTGTGGTTCATTGTCTTGCAGGAAAATCTTGCAGCGAACCGGGAAACGACCCCCGGCCAAATCCTGGTTCATCAATTTCATATTCAAGATACCTCAAATTACACAATTAATAACCACAAGCAATGTCATGATCTCAAATCAGTCTGGTCGTCTCGACCTAGGCTTTTCGGGAACGTCTCCCGGTGTGCGCACAATCCAACAAGCATGTCACCTAAGGAATCCACCTTAGGCCAACTATGGAATCCACCATAGCCGTTACCCCAATATTCATCGCGAATAAAAGGGGAGGGATTCCACCCTCAGGTATCATGACAACATCCACAAGTAGGGAATTTCAATTCCAAAGCCACATTTAGTCCATTTGATAAATGTACACCATATATACTATTATAACAATCCATAACACATTTTATCACAAGTATTACCACACTCAATGTCAATGGCTCAAACAATCCTATATCAATTAATTTTATAAAAATCTCCTTTCAAACTAATTAATCTCGAAATTACAAAATTTTCCTTTACAAGGTTACCTTTCACATTCTAACAACAATTCCATCAATTTCACATAATTCCAATTCCTACATTTCAATCATGTTTCAAAATCAATTACAAAAAGGTTTATTCCACATTCCAAAAGCATTTTTCATAAGGTTTTCCCTTTAAAACAGTCCCAAACATCCATATTTCAAGCAAAAACGACAATATGGACCAATATGCAAAACCAGAAAAACAGTCTGGACCAAAATGCAAAACCAGAAAAACAGTCTGGACCAAAATGCAAAACCAGAAAAGCAGAAAACAGAGCAGTAGCTTTTTTTGGTGAAAATCTCAAATGTTCAAGCCTAAAATTCATCTAAAACTCAAGTTTAAACATCCAAAACAAGCACTAACACTTACCCAACAATTCAAATCACATCAAAACGTCAATTATCTCACAATTCCAATCCAAAAACCCTAATATTTGCCACTTTTCTTTGTCAAAAACCATTCCACAAACCCTTTCAATTTTCATCTTTAATTGACTCTAACAATCCTAAATCACCCACTAAACATATTCTACATCAAATTGTAGTAGAATTTCCACCACCTCAAAAGTTGCCATGAAAGCTCCATGAACCAAAATTGTGAAGAAGATGAAGTTGTAAAGAGGAGGAGAGTAAAATAACCCTACCTTGGATGTTTAAAGATTCCAAAATTGTTGATTTGAGCCCAAATTTGATGCAAAATCAAGTTTCCCTTCACTTTCTCCTTCTTCTCTCCCAACCGACCTAGCCTAGCCCTCTTCTTTTCCTCAAAATTTTGCCTTTTGTCGATCCTCATCTAATCCCTAATATATATAAACCAAATTTTAATTACTTTAGATAAATTTGCATTTCTTCCCCTTAAACTTTCTAATTCCTCACAAAAGAATCCCTTAATTAAACTCCAACTTCTTCTTAAATTCATAATTAAGTCCTTCCATAATTCTCTTTTGGTCCCTTGAGCCTTTTACTCAAATTAAATTAATTTCATTCTCAACCAAAATAGTTTATCCAACTTGCACTTTGGTCCTGTCCACTAATAAAATTACACTTCCTCAACTTATTTCCATCAAAATTTTTTACCATTCCTTTACAATTTCTTACCAAAAATAATTGCTCTTCCTTTTCCAAATGAATTATAATTCACCTCAAATAAATTTAAATTTTCCTCGGCTGTTACAAGAAGTACAATTCCAAAACACTTATGTTACCGACCGTGCCCGCGCGGCACCCGACACCCGTGATACCAATTGGTATAGTCGGTATAAAAAACAATGTCATGATTAAATTTCCAATGGTCATCTCAACCTAGGCTTTCCGGAGCGTCCCCCGGTGTGCGCACAACCAAATCAGCCTGTCACCTAAGGAATCCACCTTAGGCCAACTATGGAATCCACCATAGCCATTACCCGAATACTCTTCGCGAATAAACGGGGAGGGATTCCACCCTCGGGTAATCATGACCCACATATCAAGTATTCAACAACATTTCCATAATAATACTTTTCATTATGCAAATATTCAACAATATTTCTCATAATATAAATACTCACTAGTATTTTGGCCAAAATTCAATCTTTTCAAAGCTAAAATCCATCCAAAACTTAGTTTTAAGCATCAAGAATCTTCAATAACACATAAAACAACAATTATAAACCATGTCTTTCAAGAATTCAATTCAAAACCCTAACAATTCATACTCTTCTCTTATTGCAAATAATTTTATAAACCTTCCGATTTCAACTCAAAACAATCTCTAAACATCAAATAATCATCATTCTTTTCAAATTTCAGCACTTTCCTCATCATTCACATCTTTACCAGAATTATCAACCAACAAAGATGGAGAGAAAGAGGAGTTGTAAGGAGGAGAAAAGAAGAGCAACCCTACCTCAAAGCCAATTGATCCTCCAAACTTGAAGATTTTGCCTTGAATTTGATCTTAGCCAAGGTTCCTTCTCAATTTCCTCTCCTTCTCTTCTCCACCGCCATTCTCTTCCTCTTCTCTTCTGATTTTTGCTTATGCCCGAAAAATAATCCTCCCCCTATCCATATAAACAAGTTTTAATCAACTTTGGGGAAAACTATACTTTTGCCCCCCAAACTTCCTAATTCTTCTTAAAACATTCACTCAACACATTTTGATTTCACAATTAATTCACAATTAAGTCCCTCCATATCTCCCACTAGCCAAAAAAACCTCTTCCAACAATTAACCAAATTTTTCATTCACACCCACAATTAACCTCCTCCATCATATTTCATTACTTACCTTGTAAAAATAATTACGTTAACTCCTTAAAACTTATTTCTTTTCTACAATACAATTTCCTCATCTCATTTAAATCATATCCATATTTCTTATCGTTCTCAAACTCTCATTTACCAAAATTTACATTAACTTCTATACTTTTCAGTTTAGTCCCTTATGAATTCCCACTCAACATTCACCCCATATTTCCACTCATCTTACCCCCTACTTTGTTCCCTTCCCCCAACATCCTCTTAGAAATAGTACTCTTATAATTGTTTAAGATCACTCAAACTTCATTTTCTTTCAAATAGGTCCTTTTTCAAAAATCGGGGTGTTACACTAAGAGTAATTTTTTGTGACCGAATCATATCTGTCACAAAAATCCCTCACAAATTTTAATTTTTCTAGTAGTGTGAATGGGATGGAGAAGTCTGTTTCTGAGCTGCATGGGATGCTCAAGACTGCTGAGGTGTCCATCAAGAACACGCCTAGCTCTGTCTTGCTAGTTCAGAATAAGGGAAAGGGGAAGGGCCAAGGAAAGAGGAAGGGAAAAGTCGTGGTTGGTCAGACCAAGCTAGCGGCCAAGCCCAACCCACTGCCTGCCAAGAAGGCAAATCCTACAAAGGAATCAGTTTGCTTTTTCTGCCAGAAGCCTGGACATTGGAAGAGAAATTGCAAGCTGTATATGGAAGATCTGAAGATGAAGAAGAGAGAAGCCTCTACTTCAGGTATATATGTTATAGGTGTTCACTTATCTACTCCTACCACTTGGGTATTAGATATTGCTTGTGGTTCTCACATATGTACAAATGAGCAGGGGTTGAGAGGCAGTAGGAAGCTGAACAGAGGCGAGGTGGACCAACGAGTAGGCAATGGAGCAAGGGTTGCTGCTGTTGCTGTAGGAACATACGAGCTAGTTTTGCCCACTGGGCTTGTTTTAGTTTTAAACAATTGTTATTATGTTCCGTGTTTAAGTTCTAACATTATTTCACTATCTTATTTGGATAAGGAAGGATTTATTTGTGTGAATGGGAATGGTAGATGTTCTATTTACAAGGATAATGTGTTATTTGCTTGTGGTGATCTACATGATAACCACTATATCTTGAAATTAGAACAACAACGTAATAACAAAATATATAACATTGATACGAAAAGGTTTAAGGTTAATGAACCTAATCCTACATACCTTTGGCATTGTCGTTTAGGCCATATAAACGAGAAACGCCTAGAGAAGCTCCATAAAGATGGACTTCTAAGCTCATTTGATTTTGAATCATATGATGCTTGTGAATCTTGTTTACTTGGAAAAATGACAAAGGCGCCTTTCACTGGCCAAATGAGAGGGCATCAGACTTATTGGGGATCATACATAGTGATGTATGTGGACCCATGAGTACTCATGCTAGAGGTGGTTACTCTTATTGCATTACGTTTACTGACGACTTCAGTAGGTATGGCTTTGTCTACCTAATGAAGCACAAGTCATAGTCTTTTGAAATGTTAAAGAGATTTCAAAATGAAGTAGAGAACCAACTTGACAAGAAAATCAAAGTCCTTCGATCTGATCGAGGACGCGAGTATTTGAGTCAATAATTTATTGGTCATCTTAGAAGTTGTGGAATAGTCTCACAGCTTACTCCTCTTGGAACCCCACAGTGGAATGGAGTTTCTGAGAGGAGGAATCGAACTCTATTGGATATGGTTCTATCTATGATGAGTCAAACCGATCTCCCGCCATCCTTTTGGGGATATGCTCTAGAAACTGCCGCGTTCACACTTAACCGAGTTTCGTCTAACGCAGTTGAGAAGACACCATATGAGATATGGAGTGGGAAGAGTCCCATTATGTATTATCTCAAGGTTTGGGGATGTGAAGTTTACGTTAAGCAACCGACTAACGATAAACTATCTCCCAAATCCCTCAAGTGATTATTGTGGGATACCCCAAAGAAACGAGGGGGTATTATGTCTACTACCCAACTGACAACAAAGTGTTTGTAGTCAGAAGTGGATTCTTTCTAGAATGGGATCTTGTTTCCAAAAGAAACAGTGGGAGTAAGATAGAGCTTGAAGAAGTTCAAGTTCCACAAGACACTTTAGAGGCGCAGACGGAAACTGGAGAAGAGCCACAAGATGTTGTGGAAGCTCTTCCAGTTACACAAGAACCACGAACGTCTGATAGGACACGTTTTCAGCCTAAGAGATATGGAAATCTGGTGACTGAAAACAAGGATGTGTTGCTCATGGAGCGTGGTGAGCCTACCACCCATCAAGAGGCCATCGCGGACCCCAACTTTGAGAAATGGGTTGAAGCCATGAAGGCTGAGATGCAATCTATGTACGACAATGAGGTATGGACCTTAGTCGCTCCACCCGAAGGGGAAAACCCGTAGGGTGCAAGTGGGTTTTCAAAGAGAAAACAGACATGGATGGCAATGTCAACGTCTTCAAGGCGAGGCTAGTTGGGAAGGGATTTACTCAACGTCATGGTATTGACTATGACGAAACGTTCTCCCCTATTGCAATGGCCAAATCCATTAGGATCCTCCTTGCCATAGCTGCATATTATGACTATGAGATATGGCAAATGGATGTCAAAACAGTGCTATATGTCGATGACATATTGCTCATTGGAAATGATATTCCAACCTTAGAGATTGAGAAATCTTGGTTGGGAAAATCGTTCTCAATGAAGGACTTAGGAGAAGCTGCCTATATTCTAGGCATCAGATCTATAGAGATAGGTCTCGTAGGCTTCTTGGATTGAGTCAGAGTACATACTTGGATAAAGTACTGAAGAGGTTCAGTATGCAAGATTCCATGAAGGGATTCATACCAATGAATCATGGATTGACCGTGAGCAAGAAACAGTGTCCCAAGACACTTGTTGAGCGAGGGCGCATGAGTGGCATCCCTTATGCTTCAGCAATAGGATCCATCATGTATGTCATGCTGTGTATGTTGGGAATTCTAGGCGCCTAACGCAGCGGAAGCAAATATAAAATTAAACATAAAACGCGCCAAGTCCTAAAATTCCCGAACGGATCCGCTAGTAGAATTTAAAACTTTTAAGTCAGTGGTATACCTCATGAGTTTCAATCGGTTGGTTGTATAAGGCATGTCCTAGGAGTCCACTCGCAGCGTCCTCCCTCTGCCGGTGATCCACACGAACAGTTTCTCGGGCACCAAGGTGCTAGCCTTCTATTCTTTTCTCCAAAAGAACCAGAGACCAATCTACAGTGTATTTGAACTCAAGAACTCCTTCTTAATTCAAAATCCAGAAGTGGCGCAATGGAGAATTCCCCACACGAACTCCTTTTTGTCTTTCCTTCTCACACAAACCCTAATTTTTGGTAACCTCAAATCGAATGTCCTAACTCCTTAGGCAAACTCGATTTTTCCCTCTCAACTCTTGAGAAACAAAAATTCTCCTCACTTGGAAGCTAAGGTTTTGAAGGTGGCGATTTTCTATCTCTCTCAACAAGGAGGATGAAATTTGCACAAATGAATTCTCACTTTACCATTAGGCGCCTAGCACCTTAGGTTTGCATATATATATATATATATAATTATATTTAGAGCATTATTATAATTCTAAACTATAATATTATGGCATCATAATTTGGATTTCAAATTAAAATATTACCATAATATTTAATTTAAATTCAAATCGTAATCTTAGGGAATCAATTGGAACATCAAATCTCCCTTGGGACCCACCTAAGCATGGCGCCATATTGCTCTAATTTTCTTTGGAATTTTATAAATCAAAAACCTTCCTAACTCTTAGGAAGTCATGATTCTCCAAAGATCCTGATTTGAGAACTCACCAAATCTATTTGAATTCAAATCTTTTGATATCTCCATCAAATCTTTTTATTAATAAAAGGCCCTATGAGGCTCCACCATCATCAACAATATTGGGAAATTTTATAATTCAATAATTTCCTAACTTTTAGGAACCTTATATGAATTATTTTTCCATAATATTTTAATTGTAAATAATTAATCCCCATTAACCATTTAATAATTATTATATTTAAATTTGTCCCACAAATTTAAATATTTCACAACTGTAGATTATTTAAGACAAGACTTAATGTCCCAGACATTTCGCTGTGTCTTAAATCGTGTCACCGGAGTGACCCACGAATTAACCCTAATTCGTGTCCCTTTTAAACGGTGTCCTAATCCTGCTCATGTGTGACCCAGCAGGCCATCCCCATGACCTACAAGTCGTGAGCGGACTCTAGTAAGCCATCACGACTACCCAAAACACGTGAGTTATCGTTTTTACCAAAACCGACTTAACCTTAGTACCACCTTGTCATAGACCCTATTGTCACATGATATCTTGGTCATGGATTAGGCACAGGAAAGTCATCCATAATCCAAACCTCAACGTTCTCGATTTCCTGAGTAAGTCCCATATCCCAGCGTGGCCACGCATTTCCTGGACAGACTCATCGAGGGCGCCAGTTAGATATCTCTCATTTAATGAGGGACAAAATCCCATCTTGGCCAATCCACATTCCTCAGCACGACAATCAACAAAACCCGTACTTAGCCCTTATGACTACCCTGCTATGGGCAACATTAGACTAAGCCAAAGTCTGACAACTGCTACGCGCGGAATAATGATGACCTCAGGTCTAAGGCATCGCGACAGGTGTACAGGAAAGGCAAGCTGATGACTAAACCGATGCAGGATTCTCCGGGTCATGTCCAGCAACTCATAACCCCTTACGTAATTGCACCATGACTCTCGTACCAGGATCTAGTGCATGCATCTCTATGCACCGAGGTCATGCTGGTCTTAGTTCATTTTCGCTCCAACGAAAACAATCGACCAGGGACAGATTTAGATTAATTATCTCATAATTAATCACAGACTGTTATAATAGTAAACATGCTAATAATATGATAACCATTAATTTATCCCCATAAATTAATCAATATGTTCAAAACATATTTATAAAATGATTGGCCCTAGGGCACAATCTCCAACAGACTCCCACTTGCACTAGGTACAATCATTAATCAAACTGTTCCTACATTAGGAACATCCATTAATGTGTCTAATCCCCATCTGACATTACATGATGCTCATGTAAGACCTGTGCTAGGGATCTCCATATGACATTAATATTGTCATAAGAGGATCAGCAACATAATCCTCGTCTGCTACCTTACATATCTTGATATCACCATCTCTAGGTGATGATGTCTGAGTGTATATATATATACATATATATCACTGTCGGAACATCAGTGGGGATCCAATCCCATTTGGTGTCTTCCTGTCTCCACAGGGTGACCACCACTCACACCTCAGACACTAGTTTTACGGTCTGCGTCTCCACGCGACCAACCCTTTGTTGTAGAATCAGCAATCGTGCTCCGCTTGGAACTCTTTCCAACTCACGATGCTACCGTTCAGGAGGAACACATATCCATACTGCGATTTATCTTGGTAGGTTTTGGAAAACGGGCACCTGTGTAACCCCTTACACATCAATTCCACCATAATCCAAGATTTAATCCTTAGTTCTTCCTAAGTACTCAAGGATGCTTATGACAGCAGTCCAATGATACTCACCAGGGTCTCGTTGGAACCGGCTCGTCACGCTCAGGGCAAACGACACATCGGGTCGAGTACACTGCATGATGGATCTTGTTGCCGAAGCATAAGGGATGCCACTCATGCGCCCTTGCTCAAAAAGTGTCTTGGGACACTGTTTCTTGCTCAGGGTCAATCCATGATTCATCGGTATGAATCCCCTCTTGGAGTCTTGCATACTGAACCCCTTCAGTACCTCATCGAAGTCCGTACTCTGACTCAATCCAAGAATCCTACAAGATCTATCTCTATAGATCTTAATGCCTAGAATATAGGCAGCTTCTAAGTCCTTCATTGAAAAGATTTTCACAACCAAGATTCACAATCTTTAAGGTTGGAACCTTATTTCCAATGCGCAATATGTCATTGACATATAGCACCAAGAACACAATTGTACTCCCACTAACCTTCTTGTAAACACAAGGCTCGTCAGCGTTTTGTAAGAAGCCAAACCCCTTTGACTACCTCATCAAAACGATGATTCCAACTCCGTGACGCTCGCTTCAATCCATAAATGGATTTCCAAAGCTTGCACACCTTTACTGGTTCCTTTGGACATACAAACCCCTCAGGTTGTGTCACGTACACATCCTAGGGCAGCCTTCCTCTAAGGAATGCTGTTTTGACATCCATTTGCCATATCTCATAGTCATAATATGTGACTATGGCAAACAATATCCTAATGGAAACGGCCATTGCAACTTGGAAAACGTTTCGTCATCCCATGACGTTGAGTAAACCCCTTTGCAACTAGCCTCGCCTTGAAGACATTGATGTTGCCATCCATGTCGGTTTTCTCCTTGAAAACCCACCTGCACCCTACGGGTTTTACCCCTTTAGGTGCATCAACCAAGGTCTAACCTTGTTGTTATACATGGACTGCATCTCAGCCTTCATGGCTTCAACCCGTTTCCCAGAGTTGGGATCTACGATGGCCTCTTGATAGGTGGTCGGCTCACCACGCTCCATGAGCAACACATCCTTGTTCTTAGTCACCAAAGATCCACATCTTTGTGGCTGAAAACGTGTTCTATCAGAACTTCGTTGTCCTTGTGTTATTAGAGGAGCTTCCACAACACCTTGTGGTTCTTCTCTAGTTTCCGTCAGTGCCTCTAAAGTGCCTTGTGGATCTTGAACTACTTCAAGATCTACCTTACTCCCACTGTTTCTTTTGGAAACAAGATCCTTTTCTAAAAGGAATCCTCTTCTGACTACAAACACTTTGTTGTCAGATGGGCAGTAAACACAGTATCCCCTCGTTTCCTTGGGGTACCCTACAAGCACCTTTTGGAGATAGTTTATCGTTTGCTTAACGTAAACTTCACATCCCCAAATTTTGAGATAAGACACTATGGGACTCTTCCCAATCCATATCTCATATGGTGTCTTCTCAACTGCCTTAGACGGAACACGGTTAAGTGTGAACGCGGCAGATTCTAAAGCATATCCTCAAAAGGATCGCGGAAGGTCAGTTTGACTCATCATAGATCGAACCTTATCCAATAGAGTTTGATTCCTCCTCTCGGAAACACCATCCCCATGGGGTTTCAGATGGGGTAAGTTGTTAGACCATCTCACAGCTTCTAAGATGATCAACAAAATCTTGACTCAAATACTCGTCTTCTCGATCAAATCGACGGACTTTGATTTTCTTGTCAAGTTAGTTCTCTACTTCACTTTGAAATCTCTATTTCAAAAGACTCCGACTTATGCTTTAATAGGTAGCCGTAGCCAAACCTATTGAAGTAGTTAGTAAGAGTAACCACCTTCGGCTTGGGTACTCATGGGTCCACATACATCACTATGTATGATCCCCAATAAGTCCGATGCCCTCTCACTGTGGCCAATGAAAGGCGCCTTTGTCATTTTTTCAAGTAAACAAGATTCGCAAGCATCATATGATTCAAAATCAAATGAGCTTAGAAGTCCATCTCTATGGAGCTTCCCAAGGTGTTTCTCGTTTATATGGCTTAAACGACAATGCCAAAGGTATGTAGGATTAGATTCGCTAATCTCAATCCTTTTCGTATCGGTGTTATAGATATTGTTATCGTGTTAACGTTCAAATTTCAAGATGCAATGATTACTTTGCAAATCACCATAAGTAAATAATCATCATCTTCATAAATCAAACACCATTCTTTTCAGTTAACACATGCAAAACCTTCCTTATCAAATAAGAAAGAGAAGCATTGTTTGAACCTCAAAGAAGGTACATGATAACAATAAAATAAGCTCGCATGTTCCTACAGCCATAGCAGCAACCCTTGCTCTATTGCCCACTTGGAGGTCCATCTCGCTTCTATCCAGCTTTCTACTGTCTCTAAGACCCTTCACATCAAATGTGAAAACCACATGCTGTATCTAATACCCAAGCGGTTATAGTAGACAAGTGAACGTCTATAACGAAGATACCAGAAGTAGAGATCTTATCTCTTTTGATCTTCCCAATACAATCTGCAATTTCTCAAAAGGCAAATTGTATCCTTTGAAAGCCTTGCCTTCTTGGTAGGTAGTGGGTTAGGCTCAGCCGCTGGCTTGGTCCCACCAAACTCGGCGTCTCCTTTCCTCTTTCCTTTGCCCTTCCCTTTCCCCTGATTCTGGAACGTTTCCTTGAGATGTGTGACCATCTCAACAGCCGACAATATTCCCTTGTTCAACTCCTTGAACTATTGTGGCTAGCATCAAGGCAAGCAACGTCCACAGAGTCATTGAAGTGTTTCTCCAAACAGTTCTTTGAGCTCTTGGAGCGTTCTTGGCATGCTCTTCAGGGGAGGGATTTCTAGGACACAAAGTTTCCTTCGTTGGGTGAGAACAATTCTCAATTACGATACCAGTTAAGGAATTTTGTCCTAGACAACTTGTTCTTGTCAAGGACAGATCGCAGTGATAGTGATGAACTATTGTTTGTTGCCATTGATTCTACTACTAAGATATGAAAATTTTGATTAGTAGAAATAATATATCCACCATTTTATAAAATCCAGTGAAATTTATTATTGGTGGCTAAGACCCATATTTCACCAAAGTTAGTAGAGAAACATGCAGGCTTTGGTTATTTAGGTAGGTAACTCCTTACCAATCACATCTCCATGTGACTCTTAGATCCTTATGGGACTGTATCATCATATGATACTTATTATGGCATGTTTATCCCATCTAATGCCTTGAGGTCCAAAACCATTTTGATAACCACATTAAGTCACACGGTAAAACATGTGAATGGCTATATTCAAAACAACGAGGCCGAAGCCCAACCCCATATCGTCAAGGCCCAACTGCAATACGTGTCACGAAGGTGATCACCGCAATCAAAGAACCAAGATTTCAACGGGCGTCGCGTTGAAACTCCCATTCACCCGTGTCTCCTCAAGGTCAAGGCAGATACGTGTCGCGGAGGCGATCACCGCTCCACGATGAACAAGATTTTGACAGGGTGTTTTAGCGATGGCATTAAGACTTAAGATTCTCTAAAAGGGTTTGATTTTTTTAATTAATAAAATGTTCCGTTTTATAGTTTAATTTTAAAACTCCTTTTAAAATTAAACGAGTCATGCCACATGTTTATTATGTTAGGAATTGTGCCCTAGGGCCAATCATCTTTTATATATGTTATGAACATATGGATTAATTTATAGAGATAAATTAATGGTTTTCACATTATTAGCATGTTTACTGTGATTACATTCGTGATTAATTATAAGATAATTAATCTAAACCTGTCCCTGATCGATTGTTTTCGTGGGAGCAAAAATGAACTAAGATCACCATGACCTCAGTGCATAGGGATGCACGCACTAGATGCTGGAATGAGAGTCATGGTGCAACTACGTAAGGGGTTACGAGTTGCTGGACTGACCCGAAGAGTCCTGCATGGGTTTAGTCATCAGCTTGCCTCTCTTGTACGCCTGTCATGACGCCTTAGACCTGAAGTCATCATTATTCAGGCGTTGCAGTTGTCAGACTTTGGCTTAGTCTAACGTTGCCCATAGCACGGTAGCCATAAGGGCTAAGTACGGGTCTGGTTGATTGCCGTGCTGAGGAATGTGGACTGACCAAAATTGGGATTTTGTTCCCCATTAAATTGGGAGATATCTTACTGGCGCCCTCGATGAGT
>QANZ01029856.1:16923-29656 GCA_003254925.1 Chamaecrista fasciculata | reverse complement strand
AAATAAAATTATTAAGTCCATGTTATTTACATTTTGATCAATGAAATAAATATATAATCAAGACCCCAAAAATATAGGTTTTGGTCTCTCCTACAGTATATATATGGGTAATATTTTTTGTGGTTTAAAAATTTATGAACATATTTAAAAAACAGTACTGGAAAAAAATATATAATTCATTCCCCAAGACTTTACAATTTGGTCCTTCCTCCAGTATATATATAAGTAATATTTTTTGAAGTGTAAAAAATATACATATTGGTCCATCATTCTGTATATATAGCTAATATTTTTTGTTCTGCAACTACTGAAGAAGAAAATTTAGAAAAATACATAATTCATACCCCAGAAAATATACATTTTGGTCCCTTCTCTATTATATACATAGGTAATATTTTTTGTAGTATCAAAATTTTAAAATAAAATTAAAAGATAGTAAACAGGAAAAATATATAATCTAGTCCCTAAAAGTTTACAATTCAGTACTCAAAAATTACATTTTGGTCCCACATTCACACCTCCATCCTCCTTTATCTTACTACTTCAAAAATCCCCTTTATTAACTTCCTCCTTTAGCACAAATTTCGAGGCAATCATTACTCATACCACTTTACTAACACCAAAACAAACAAAAAAACAACACTCCTTTATCCTCCTTTATTTTTACCATTTTTACCCCTATACAAATTTAAAATACCAATAATATTATTTCAACCCACCACAATCATTACATACTCTTTAAAATAATTTCACATCATAATTCCTCATTTATCTCTCATTTTCCCAAACACAATTTACTAAAAACCTCCTTTATAACACAAATCATTTACCTCTCCTTTATTACCTCCCCCATTCCTTTATCCTCCTTTACCTTAACTCTTGAATCCAAAAGCACCCTAAATTTGATTGCGTTGAGAATTCAGATGGAGAAACTTATTATTGTGTAACTCCGATAGGGATTTGTTTATCTTTAATCAAATATTAAGGATTTGATTCTTGGTTTTGAAAATAGAATCGTCTTTAATTTTTTAATAATTGTTATTGATAATCATCCTAAGTAAAGTTTAGTTATCAAAAAAACAAAAGAAAGAATTAAATAAACTTATGGTAAAGGGTAAGAAGAGGACAAAAATGTGTCAGCAAATTCATATTTGAAAATCCAAATCCGAATTCACCTAATTTGGCAGAAACCTCCTATTAATACGCCAGAAAGCAATTTGGATTTTTTTATAGTGCATAGTGCTGAAAAAGAAAAGAATAAGTAGAGAGAGAAAGTGAGTCCGACTGACACTTTTTCTCTCTACCTTATTTCTTTCTCTCTCAGCACTATACATTTAAAGTGCTACAAAGCATCCAAATTGCCGGAGAAAGAGGAAATAACAGCTTTGTAAATGGACGCCATTTAATGCGTTCAATCCAAATTCTTCACGCTTCTGTAGTCTGTAACAGTTATAAAACACTTTTAACATTTCTGCAGGCTGGTAATCAGAATGAACTTTCAAATCTTGACGTGGGTCTGAGATTACATTTGAAACTCGTGTATATTACTAACTATACTGAACACATTGATTGGGAAGAAAAAAAAAATTAATCAATAAGAATGAAGACATTTTTTAACCCTTAAAGAAGTTTGAATTTCTTCTTTTTCCCTGTCTGTTTTTCTTCGATTCCCTTGCTTTCCTACAAAAATCATATGTATAATTGAAAATCTCTAAAGACCTTAATGTCAGTGATGTGAATTCTTGGATTCAGCAACTGAGCAACTTTTTGTGGTATGGAGCAAGCAGTTTTGAGATTCTCCCATTAGGTGATTGGGAAAAACAATGATTTCACAGTCATAGCACTTGCTCATGGTAATTCAGTAGTGTTTTGAGGAGGCCCTAGTAAGTTATCACATGTTGTTTCTTCACAGAGACATTCATACGGGTTTGCGTAGAAATAGTCTTCCTCCTTCGGTCTGTCTGGAATTACTCTGCGGCGATTTGGCTGTCCCATTCTGTTTTTATGAGCCTGCCGGACGGCATTGGCAAACTGATCCCACGGAAGTGTCCCATTATGATGCATATCGATCAATTCTACGAGCTTTTTCCGATCTAATAAAATGGTTTTCTTAAAACCAGAATACCTGCAGGAGAAGTAATGAGTAGTGTTCTAATTTTCTTCATGATGGCAGCTTTAGTATTAGTCCACCACAACATATGAAACTACAACACAAAATAGAGCAAATTCTTACCTGCGATGACCTTCAACAACTTTTGCCATGTTTCCATCATAGGTAGGAATAAAGGTGTTACTGGCTACTGAAACCAGAAAATCCAAAGCTGCCATCTGTGATGAATGATTCTGAAACTGCCGCAATTCATCACGGTCTAACAGTGTCTCTTTTTTAATCTAAAATTAGAAAAGGAGCAAAAAGTCAAATACTAGAACTTCAAGACCGTAACTTCTAGGACATGAGCAAAAAATGAAGATCATGATGAAAAAGAAAAAAACATCGCTTAATCAGGTCTAATGCTTCCAGAAAGGAACATTTGGCAGTCCAAATGCAGGGAAAAACCATCCAACAGGCATGAAATTTCTCTCAAAACTATCAAATTGAATCTGCCAAAGATATTTCTGACACAATGTAAATGTAAACCAGTTTTTTCACATATTCCCCAGTGATAATCAGCACATGCAGTGATGCAACAGCAATAGATTCATCATAGACAAACGAGTCACAGTTATTAGCATGAGACACAATCGTTCAGCAGCAACTAATCAAAAATAGGGAGGATCCAAAATATGAACAGGACAGTTGGGGAAAAAAAACTATGAACTCACAATTCGTGGAAATGCAGCTCTTAGTTGCGCTAGTCTACGCTCACCACCATAAATCTCACCAGCTGCTATATAGATCTGTGTGTCATTACCAAAACCCAAGGCTTGCAGAACAAGTGCCGCCTCCTCTGGCGTCAAAGGACAGAGACCTTGTTGTCTCCTCTCTTCAGACACTATTTCCTTCTCTCTCCACCAAGGGAAAGCATACCTGAATGACAAAATCAAAATCAGTACTTTACGTCGAATACATTTCTTGCTTATCAACTCATTACAAATAACTGTTATTACGAGATCCATTTATCCTTTTTGAAGTTAAAAGTAACTAAAATGTCAAAATATGTCATGCCCAACATCTCATATGACTTGGTCCAACTAGAAGGTGCCTCCATCAACTTAAAGTGACACTAGCATATAGCAATCTCTATTGTATAAAATCTTGCTCATTTCTCATTTTCTATATATGTAAAAGGGAGAACCCAGAAGCATAATTGACAATCAAGAACTAATGGTATTACAATATATAATAGAGAACACAATGTCATTTATCTTGATCTTTATCTTCAAATTCAACAGAGATAAAAAGCATCTATGTCAATTAATGACCTGTGCAACTGCAGATATACACAAAACATGAAATATAACAGACCTCATCCGCTTCAGTTCCTCAGCTTCTTCTTCGGTGCAACTCTTAGTACAACCTGAGAAAGCCAACATGTCCATCTCATATCTCAGATGCAAAGCCACAAAAGGTCCCTTCTCTTGAAGCATCCTAATCAACTTGTGTCCCAAGTTCTCAATTTGAGGGGTGAATTTAACGGCCTGGAAATTGACACGACACCTAAGTTTCTGTAGATCAAGTGGGAGGGCATTGTTTGCTAGGCGTGCATCTGTTTTGTTGAAGTGTAAAACCTTATGCTTGGAAAGGAGTGGCAAAATCTGCAGGGTGGAAGCAATACAATTGTATCAAACTCAACAGAGGTACTACTGAATATAGCTACTATTGTATCCTAATTTGGCAACAGCAACATCTTAAGAAGGCCATTTAAAAGTTGCTAAAGTACTAGCAGCCAACCATCACTCAAAAGTAACACACCAGCGCTAAACTTCCAAGTTCCACTTGAATTGGAAAGGCTTCCATTACTGGCATTTGCAACCCACCTTATCATCATAGCCTATATAAAAAGATAATTACTAGACTTGCAATCATATAAGTCAAAAGAAGCTCTAAGGCCTCTTTATCGGTCCCCCCTTCCAACTTTGTTCGTTTTGGGATAAAAACAGGACCCCTTACAATTTAATCTAAGCACAAAACTATCTTGACCTTCCCCTAGACAGATATATTAAATAAGCCAGACAGTCCTGAAACTGTAACTTTCAATGCAAAAGAATAAGGGTGAAGAATCATCAATCAACCAAGTTATCTACCTTAAATTGTCAAAAAAATATTAAGGTCAATATATACATAATGAATGTTTTTGGCTTAAATGTAAGTAACAAATAAACAGACCTGTTCCATGTAGTATTTATCGTTTGACCAGCTAACAGGAGGCATCTCCAGGGTGGTGTAGCCATATTTTCTGCCAAACTTTTTGGGCACTCTTTTCACTATTCTAACTTCATCTCTTAGAGAATCAATGAAATGTCTCACATCAAATATGTCCTCGAAATCACTGCAGAAAGAAAACTACAGACTTTAGTTTGACAGTGCAGCTAGACTAGAGGGTATTCAAAAGTTTACAGAACAAAGGATGAACCTAGGATCTGCCCAAAAGGATGTCTTATCAAGTTCTGGAACAACCAACGTAAGATTCAACAATCGAGCAACTGTGACCATGTCACAAATCTGAATGCCAAATCTGCTAAATGAGTATTTAAATTTTAACAAATAATAGAAACAAAAAAATATTGCAGCACAAGAAGTACAAACCGCTGCACGCATTTGATTCAGGCCCCCATTGCAGGAGACTCTTAGAAAACCATTACTTGTATAATTTCCTGCAAGTTACAAATCACAATCACAAGGATTTAGCATTTACCTAAATAAACAAGAAAAGAAAGCTATAAACAACCAAAGTTTTATTATCTACTTGTCTAATATAAGTATTGCTTTAAATTAGTTATTTCCATTCACATAGTCCTCTTAATTATTAACAACTATAAGGACGGAGCAGCACGATTTCCATTAAAGCCCATCTCAGGAAACAGAGAAGATACCAATTTAACCCAGCACTATGGCAAATATCAAATGTTAATATCCAAGACAAAATTCACAGGCAAACTACATCACATGAGTTTCAGATGAATCATGATCATGTATAACATAAATAGAGTTACAATATAAATGAAAGTACTCAGAGGAGCAACACAGAAGAAGTTAAGAACAAGAGATGAAAATTTTATGTACCAGTGTGGAATAATACTCTTTTCCGTTTCAACAGAAAAGTAACATGCAAAATTATCTTACATGCATACATATATCTTTGTTATTGTCTTATTTGCTACTCCACTAGGTGTTATTTTTTTCTTTTTAACTAGAAAAAGGGCCACAGGTCAGTCCAAAATAAATCTTGTATGGCAGGCACTACTCAAAACATGTAGTAAAAAACAACCAACTAATATTAACAATAATAATTTGGTAAGTTCATTTCATATTTGCAAATAACTAAATCAGTGAAATCCAAAACATTCCAATTTCTGAGCTCTATGATGTGACTCACGCTCCTAGTCTAGATGATTACACAATCCATAAATCTACATTGATACAAACACTGAAGGAAAAAAAATGACAGGTTTGCCTTGAAAAATTTATCAAAACAGCAACAAACAGAACCAAATTTCAGCATGGCAAGATCATTTAACATCCATCAAGATTAAAAATCAAGGGCATGGTCAATACTATATAACAAGAACTTCATTGCAAACCACATTATCTGACAACTCCAAAGCTAAGCTGTTCTAAATTATCATCCACAATTAAAGGAAACAAACAAAAGCTTGGCTTCTATTAGCAGTAGTTGAGACTTAAAACAAGCAGTAAGTTAGAAATCTAACGTGCGGGAACAAAAGGAGGAGGCGCATGAACTATTTCATCATCCGTTCGCGACTTAGCCTGAACTTGAGCAGTGTTATAGATTCGACTGGTAAACCCAGAAATCAAATGCGAATGCCATAGCTCACTAACTGTCACTAGCTGAATCAAACATGTCCACAGCACAATGCTTGAACAAACGCGAATGAACCAAACTCGCAAACGGGTCCTCGGAATCACAGGAGCCGGAAGCTTTTCACACCTCAACTGTACACCCTCCGATCTAACCTCCATATCCCTACTATATACCTCATTGCCGATTCATCGAAACCTAAACCTTCGTAGTACAGTATTCCAGAATCCCACATTCAAAGAAAGGAAAAAAGAAAATTAAAATCCGTATTTACAGACAGTACATTGTGAAATCTGTAACTCCAATAGACGCCATACCTCAGGCAGAAACGTTGCAACAAAGTGAACCGAACAGGGAAGGATTGAATGAAACCGAATCCAGAATTGAATTCGAAGCGGATTTTCGCAGAATCTGAACCCCTTTCTTTCAAGAAGCAATACCAGAAAAAACCCTGAAGAGAAAAAAGAGGGAGCAAGAAACGATGACGATCCCAGGAAAAAAGATGAAGAATTGTGAAATTTTATCAACACAAAAACACACAGGACTCGTGCATTTCGATTCCCTTTTCCAGGAGGAAAAAAGAAATTCAAAATTAAAATTAAAAAAACTTCCTTTCTCTTTCTTACTCTCTTTCTCTCTCTCGACTCTTTACAATTACATCAACATTCCCGATCGCGCCAATTTCAATAAAGAAATAAATCCCTTACTCTATTACAATTTTCATTTTATATATATATATATATATATGATCTCTAGTACGATTTGACAAGATTAATTATTATTACAATTTTCATTTTATATAATTTAAAATTTCGATATTGATAAAATAATTTTTTTTTCGGTTAAGTTATAGGTATCCTTCGCTAATTAATTTATTTATAATTGTACTATTGTACTATTTCTTCTCTCTCTTTTAATGATCTTCTTGCACACCAAATTTAAAGATATGAGAGCAAGATTAGAAAGGAGTTTTCAGGTTAACTGTAGAAGAAAATTTTATTTACCAATATTAATATTAATTTATTTAAAATGATATAAGCAAACAATAAACCAAGTAAAAGGAAAGAGAGGAAATTTTAAAAATAAAGCTCAAAGGGTTATTTTAGTCCTAAATATATGTCTTAATGTTTATTTTGGTCTTTATGTTTCAAAATGTTTAAATTAGTCCTAAATGTTAGTAAAATATTTCATTTTGGTCTCAAACTAATGAATTAAGTTATATTTCTTCCGTCTCTCATTTCAAGTTTAAAAGATTTGTTAAGAGTAACTCGTTGCTTTAAATTCATCGCGTTCGAACTTAAAATGAGAGAAATATAATCAATTTTACTTGTTTGATCGTGAAACAAACGGTCTACTTTTAGAACCGATTTGACCTCATTTGTTGAGGCCCCAATTGGATAGAAAAAAGTATTATTTGAAAACAATATGTAATTCTGAATTTGTCATATTCGAACTTGAAACGAAAAAAAAATATGACCACATTCAATAATTTGGGATCAAAATGAAATATTTTGCCAATATTTATGACTAATTTAAAATTTTGAAACATAAAAAACCAAAATGAACATTAGGACATTTATTTAAAACCAAAATGACCCTTTAAGTCTTTAACCAAAAATAAATAAATAAGGTGAATAATGATGAATCCTATGATAGTCTTGGTTTACTTGCCTAAGATGCTAATGATCTTCTGAGATTTCAATGACTAATAGACATTTAAGAATTGATGAGTTAGCACAAAATAACTGTTGGCAGAAAATGAGAGTTTAAGTCCAGAGAATTGAATATGAATAACTGAATAATCACATTAGGGCCTATCTTAAATTGGTAACTATTACATAAGTGAGCATCAGAATATTATGACATAATTGATATTACATATTTTAGATTAGTAGTTTTGCATGTTTTATAGATGTAGATAATATCTTAAGATTATAAAAGTATAAATTATTTTAAAAATTTTTGTATAAAAAATTTAAAATGAGAAGTTATGGATCATTAAAAAAAAGGATAGACAATGGGATTAGGAAATTATAGATAATGGGATTGAGGAGTTATTTTTTTTAATTATAATTTATAATACATCATTTTTATCAGGACAACTAAAAGAATCAAACATATAATAATATGGATGATAGACGATGCTCTATGATAATTCATAACCGACACCATATATATATTTTGGTACCCAAACTTTAAATTAATTGTCAATTTTTGCCCCCATTCATTTCTGCGGTCAATTTCGCCCCTAATATTTTGTATTTTGGTTAATTTTGTCCTTTGTTCTTATTTTAGTTAAATATTAACAACATATTCTATGTAGCTGATGACACGTAATGTAAAATTGATGACAAAAGAAGCTTAAATTTTAACTCAAATTGAAAAATATGATGAAATTTGTCGTTAATTTATTGAAAGAAGCTGGTCTAAGGATAAAATTGACTAAAATGTGAAATATAAGAGACAAAATTGGCCATAAAAAAAAAAGAATGAGGACAAAATTGACAATTGGCTTTAAATTTAGAGACTAAAATGATACTTTTGCCTATATTTTTCCTTGACGTCTTTTTAATTATATCTACGGTCTCTCCCAATAAGATGCTTTTTGGAGGACCAAGGAAAATATATGCTAAATAGTTCAAACCCACACATTATTTCAATCTTTGAAGTTGTTCATAAGTCCTTTCCCCTCAGAAAAAATAAATAAATAAATAAAGCTCTGAATTGTACAGAAGAATAACGACATAAAATTGATTAATTGAACCATTGAGCAAAAAATGAATTTCTTTTTCATAGGAATAAATAAATAAATCAAATTTATTTAGTCTCATCTTGAGAAAAGCCTTTGGCGATTTGTGTACTTTTGTTACAAATGTCGTAGTCAATCTTATGTATTATAGATGTCAACCATCTGACTTCTTATATAAATAATAAATAATATTATTAATATGATTATAAATGAACATTTTACCTCTTTCTGATAAGGATTATTTGCTTCATACATTCATGCACAAGATTATAATAGGTTTAATGGTTCTATGGTAGATTTTTAATTTTGGCACGTGAGTGATACCAAAGGACCCACCCCCACATATATAATAACTCCATCTCTACTAAGTATTAACATGGATCAAACCAAATAAGACCTTAACTAAAATATATGTTCATTGTTTACTCTGGGAATTTAAAAAACTTATTGGGTGCAATCATGTGTTTTCCTTTGTAAGTATGGATTAATTATCTATCAATATCACATAATAAGCAGGTTAATTTTACAAAGATATTTTGCATTTAGAGATCAGAATAGAATGACTATTTTTAAAATGAAAATAAATTAAATATATGACATTAAAAAATTATTATTATTATTATTATTATTATTATTAGGTCAAAGTGTAAATTTGGTCACATATCTTTTGGTAAGTTCTCAATTCGGTCTTGTATCTTATTTTGTTGCACTTTTGGTCCCCTATCTTTGCAAAAACTCCCAATTTGGTCTCATATTTTTTGCTTAAGTTGCAAAATTGGTCTCATATCTTTACAAAAGGATCAATCGTTAATTGATCCTTTTACAAAGATATGAAACCACTTCTGCATCTGATCAAAAGATATAGGACCAATTCTGCAAAGAACCCAAAGATATGGGACCAAATTTGCAACAAAAAAAAGATATGGGACAAAAAATGTGACAAAAAAAATATAGGACCAAATTGGGATTTGAGCTAAAGATATGAGACTAAATTTGCACTTTGGCCTTATTATTATTATTATTATTATTATTATTATTATTATTATTATTTCTTAATATTAATTATATAATCAAACATTTACTGCTAGGTTAAAAATTATAGTTGTCAATTATATTTTTTCAATTTGTAGTAGAGACAATGTTATGAAACCCATACTAGATTGGATCGGATGGTGGGAACAGTTCAACTGAGATTTGAGAGTGAAGATAACTCAGATTAGCCCTTTGGACCATTCAAAAGGTTGGATCATTTTACCATTCAGAACTGGCTTGAATCGAGTTGAGCTAGATTAGACTGTGACCCAGAGTGGTTTTTGAAAAGGTTTTTTTTTAAGTATTTTTTAGACTTTTTCTTTGTTGATTTAATTTGGTGAATCAAATTCAAATGAATAATATAAAACTCAATATAAAATGTTAAAAATCTATTAAAATAAAAAAAAAATCATCTTTTTTTCACTTTTTGTAAATCTAATTGCAATTATTATTATTTTTTTTCGGTAACTAAAGGGCTTCACAGCCACAACAAAACAACAAAAAAACCTACACACCCCTAGGCAGCGCCGTGTCCATGTGATCTTCAAAAAGCACAAGTCTCACACTCTCCAACGGATTGGCCCAAATCTCCTTCCTACGACCCAAATCGAAGCCCAACCTGGCCAAATGGTCAGCGGCCCGATTACCTTCCCTTAACACATGACAGAAACGCACGCACCAATTTCTATTTAGCATCAAAGAAACAAAGCTTCTCAAGCTTCCACCCTTGTTGCAACCCAAGTTTTCATTTTTCTGGAGAATTCTCACCGCTGACGCTGAATCCGCCTCAATGATGACTCTTCTAAACCCAGCGACTAGGCAGGCTCTAATTGCAATTATTCATGTTATGACTTTTACATAACTTTTTATGTAAGATGATGAAATTATGAATTTACAAATATATATTATTGTTATATAAATTTTATGGTTATATTTTATTAATTATAGATTATTTATATTTAATAAAATAATTATATTTTTGTGACATCATTCACTCTGTCGGCTAGTCCGATTGATTAGACCAATCTATTTGACTCAAAAATATTTCTAATTTATTCACCAATCCCGTTTTTAAAATATTGAGATGAACATAGGCTTAAGAGTTAAGAGTCTATCCCACACAACATTTTGTTGAAGCTTCACATTGTTTTGTTAAATAGTCTTCAAACTCTATATATATAATGAGGCAACCATCTCCCTTTAATAACTCTTTTGAGGTGAGTTAGGTCTTTTTACTTAATATTAGAGCCTAGTTTGAGCATGTATGGATAGATGAGTCTTACGGTAGACTGCTTTGGGAACAACACGCCCCCTCCCCTTGAGAGCTCTTTTAAAGTAAGTTAAAAGTCTTTCTACACATTTATCTTGAAACGTACAATTACTACTATATATTCTTTTCCTTTAAGAATCAAAGACTATTCCCTAATTGACAATTAAATATTATTCTGTTTGTGACAATGAATTTATACCCTAAAAGAAACAAAAATCCTAATGTAAATTTATTAACACTTATAAATTCTAGCATAATAACGAAACATATATGGTAATTTATTAAAATTTGTGTTCCAAAAAGTTTGGTGAAGGACGGTGAGAAACCCAAATTTAGAGATTTCAATTATATTAAAGTTTGCTGTAGCTGATGAACAGAAGCCACATGTACAACATCAAATCATCAATGGAAATTAAAATAGGATATATATATATATATATATATATATATATATATGATCATATGATATGAAGCTTCGCTTTCACGAAAAGGCTTTGCCTTTTCCATATCCTCAAAATGTGAATAGAGAGGAAAGCATATTTGAGAAGCTGTAAGGCAATGATGTTTTAATTAGGTTAGGTGCAACATATGTGTGTGTGTGATGATTTTATGTTTTTATTGAGAGCAAATGTATGTAATAGAGTTTAAATCTAATAATAATAATAATAATAATAATAATAAAGGTATTTAAGTTTTATCATGTAATTATCAACACAATAATAAGGTTTTTTTTATTTTTATAATACAAAAAAAATAAGGAGTCACATCACCCAAAACAAAAAATAATTCCGGAGATGGGTGCCACGTTGGATGGGCAGCTGGTGAGGCAACAATTGTGGTGAAATCGCAGCACATGCTGCGATTTCATATGATTGAAAATCAATCATATGAAATCGCAGCGATTTCATTTGATTGAAATCAATCATATGAAATCGCAGCATGTGTTGCGATTTCAACGCCTGCAATTTCGACCACCTTTCAAAACAATACAAATAAAAAATTATACAGTTAAAAAAAATTTATACAAAAAAAATTATACAAATGTATATCAAGTAAAAAAAAATTATACGAGTTATCCACTTCATCCTGGGGTATATCTATTTGGAGGGTTCAACGTATCTCGATTACGTAGAAAGGGCGGTGAGAAAAATGTTTGTGGTGGATGCATGTCAACCTGTGAAAATGTTTGTGAATCAGGAGGAGGCATGTCATGCTGTGAAAAATGTACAGGAGGCATGTCGTGCTGCATTGTATAGTCCGGATCCGTCAACAAGTCCAAGAAAGGTATCTGTGGAAGGCGTGAAGACGACTCTGCAATGTCTAACGAGGCAGGACGTGCCAAAGAACCACCACTGTAGTATGCTGAACCAGAAAAACCTCCAAATGAACTAAAATTGTGCTGCGTAAGAGATACCCCAAGTGACAGGTCTGGGTAACCAAAATTCTGTGAACGGCGGGAAGACGACTCCGGGACGTCTAACGTGGCTGAAGTACCACCACCACTTAGGAATGCCGTCAAACCATCAAAAAGGGGGGATTCATGCCTATGCGATGGAGGCGGCTCCTGGTAAGCAGGGGACGAAGCATGGCATGTATGTCTCTGTGCCGGGGGGTGCAATGGAGGCGACGGCGGCGACGGCTGATCGTAAATTACTTGTTGCGGTTGTCTAGCCGAAAAATGCCCTTGCCGCCACCTCTTGT
>QANZ01029844.1:82684-149850 GCA_003254925.1 Chamaecrista fasciculata | reverse complement strand
GTGGGCCATTTTGTATTTTCTCCATTCAATACATTACCGTTATTAGATTTAGGAGTCCTTTAATTTGACAAAAAAATATGGATAAAACCACTGCCCACATATATAGAAAATATCCAAACTCAAAATAACCGAAAACTAAAGAAAATACAATATATGAAATTGTCTTATTTTATGCCCATTTCAGTAATTTTCTATCATTTCTCAATAAAAAAACTGTATTGCTCAAACAATAGAGTTTTACAATTTATCTCCCTCTCCATCAATCACTCTTACATCAAAGTTTTATATTCAATTTTTGATTTGATAAAGAGAGAGATAGACTATAAAAAGTTCATTGCTTAAAGAATGGATCTTTTTATAGCATTACTCTTTCTATAATAATATAAGAGACAAGTATGATTGAAGAATGAGGAATATTGCAGCTAAAAAAATAATAATATTGTAAATTTTTTGTTTAATTAAATTATATATATATATAAGAGTGTGTGTGGGTGATAAGTCTGATTTTAGGCAGACTTTTAGGGGGTATTTTATCTATATTTGAATATTATATCTAAAGATTTACCCCCAAAATATCATAGATTTTGGATTCTCTCTCAATCTTCAAATCAAATTGAAAATGTGATTTATTCTTAGATTCATTCTTTATTTGGTAAATATCATGTTTATAAGTTAGGATTTGGTACTTGTTTAAATCTTTGGGTTGCCTTGCAGATTTGGAAAGATCCTCAAAATCCTTTGAAATCAACAACAAAAAGATTCTTTCTAATTTGCATACGTCTTGCCCAAAGGTTAAGCAGAATCTGAAGTTTCAAGCTAAAATGTGCATACGTCTTGCCCAAAGGTTATGCACAGAAGAGGCGTACAGCAGATGACATCTTATGGATTATTAGAAGATTTTGTAAGGGATTTGTGGGATAATTAGTTAGAGTTAGCTCTATAAATAGGAACCCTAGGGCTTTCACAAAAAGATCTTCCATTCTACGCTTAATTTCATATTTTACATTTTCGGTGCTCAATGGCCCTGCGCGGCTAACTCTCTTATCTTGGCTTAGGGTGAGTTTGGATTGGATGCTTCAACACTTGTGAGGTCTTGTTCTTAATTGTTTTATCAATTTATAATATTTTTGTTTCTCCTACTCTTCTTGTTTTGATTGTTTTCAAGTTAAATATTCAACTAAGAGCTCGGTTGTCTAATTGATTTGTAAACATAACGCTAGATGTTCTTATTGATTTGTATTTAGTAAGTTCATCACTAAGTAGTAACTAAGATGGTTGTACCATGTTAGGGAGAAGAAAATCTGAACAAGTAATTTTGTAAATTAATTGTTTAGGGTTAATATCTTTCGGGTCTTAGTTCTGTTACCTTAGGTTGAATTGTCGACTGTGTCGGATTCGTCTAGTTAATAAGTGGTTAAATTGGGTATGTTATCCTTTAATCAACTTTTAAGAAAGAGTGATATCACTGTGTGATTTCGTTAACCTATTTTATAATTGATGAATTAATATTTTGGAATCGATGATCAAGTGTGAAACTCCATGAAAAACAATCCCAGCCAAGGCTCCAATCAATCGGTAACAACCTTTTTAATTTACAGTTGCTTTTCATTAAATCCGTTCAAAATTCTCTCTTACGTCATTAGTCTTGGGCAAGACTAAAGTCACGGACATTAGTCTTGGGCAAGACGTATTCATTGGTTCTTTATTTCTCTGGCTTATAACTGCATAACCTTTGGGCAAGACTAGTCTTTGTGGATCGACCCTATTCTCGCCTCTACTACTAATATTCTATCTTTGAGTGCAGATTAGGCTTAATTATAATTGGTGGACCCGGCAACCATCAGTGGGGGGTGTGTGAAAGAGAGAAAGAGAGAGAGGTGTATGTGTGTGTGAGAGAGGGAAAGAGAAAAAGTGTGTGAGTGGAAAAGATAAAAAAAATAATGAGAAATGATAGATAGAGAGAGAAAATTATAAGTGTAATAAATGAGGGTATGTAAAATTATTATTTTGTCTAGTTCTTTTTTTTTATATTTGTATTAAAGTATAGGTAATTATAGGTGTATAAGGAGGGATAGATTAGTAATTGTAAGAGAAAATGAAATGATATTGTGAATGAGATGATGATGTGGATGAGATGAGATGAGATGGAGGTTAAAAAACACCCAACCATTACTGTTCATCCAATCCTAAGATGAAATTAAGATTGAATGAGATGAGATCGGATGAAAAGTGTGTCTGACATACACGACGAATCGCAATTCACACAGGTCGCATTTCTCACTTCTCACCAAACGTCACAAACAATATCAGTTCGTCTCGTTCCGTTTCGTTTCGCCCATTATCTCATATCACTCATTTCCCTCTCGCTCATCCTATTTGACCATTTTACCCCTCCCCATCTCCTTTAAATACGAACCTTCCGTCTCCCTTCCCACTCCCCCATAGTCCCTTTCTCTCTCTCTCTCTCTCTCTCTCTCTCTTTCATTTTCTCTCCGCCTTTCAAAATCAGAACCTCTCTCTAATCTTCAATGGCGAAAGGCGGGAAGCTAACAAAACTGAAGTCAGTTCTCAAGAAATGGAATTCATTCAGCAACAAACATAGCCGATCGTGCAGCGGCCGCAGCCTCAGCGCCGTCGCCGCCGCCGACGAGTCCTCCTCCGATCACCACCACGCCGTGTACGTCGGAAAGTCACGCCGGCGATACCTCGTGAGCTCCGACGTGGTGGAGCACCCTGTTTTCCGGGAACTTGTGGAGCGATCTCGCGATTCCGACGACGACACCATCAACGTTTCGTGTGAGGTTGTTCTGTTCGAGCATTTGCTTTGGATGCTCGAGAACGCCGATCCACAGCCTGATTCTCTGGACGAACTCGTTGAGTACTACGATTGTTAGCACTGTCTCCAATTAAACACGCAAATCGATCATATATACATATATATAAATACATACTTGCTTATTGCATTGGTGACTGTAATTTAGGGGTAATAAATCAAATTCATCCCTGATTTCAATAATGTTGCTGTACATTTCTTTTTTAGAGATTGTCAATAGTTTTGAATTTGATTAGATATTTATGAGTAAGTTATGACATCATTGTTTTAGGATGTTCAGTATTTGAATTGAGCATTTGAGTTGAGTGAAGGAATTTGAAGAAGAAGAAGAAGAAGAAGAAGAGGAAGAGGAATGGAGAATCTCTCTGTCTCTAAATAGCAATTTAAGGCGGTTGTACTTGTTCTTCTGTATTTCTTTTGTAAGGGTTAATTACTTAATTTGCTGTTTACTCCACACAAGGTGTTTGTCAAAATGCCTCTGTGAGATGAATGTGAAAAAGGGGATAATAATACAAAAAGTGTGTGCGTTGTTGCAGTTAATTAAAGCTTCATTGTTTAGACTTGTAACATCACATTTCCCCAATTTGGTTCTTATCAATTTTCATCACAATACAATGGCACAAATTTTCCATGAAGTGTCCTCATATTTTACTAACAGACAGTGATAGACATATATATATATATATATATATATATTTATATATAAGGTTGTTGAGTTGTAGAAATTGATTGGGCCTTGATGGGAGAGTGTGTTAAATGACACAACAAATTGCCTCAGCTTATTCACTACTTGTAACATCACTTAACAGTCACTGTTATTGGAGATAAGGTAGTAACATGGGTTTTTGGAGACCAAACCAGCATTTTGAATTTCTAATGGATCCTGCTGCTTACTCTTTAATTTCACTGCCTTGACTTCTTTCTTATCCTAATAATTAATTCACTTATTAAGGGTGAGAATGTCCCCACCATTGTTTACTCAAACTAATAAAGTTAGTCAATTATAACCAACTAATGATTAGGGTAATTTTTATAGATAAACACTTATTAAAAATATTTATTTTTGTTATCAAAATTTCTAAAACGTATGAATGAGAACATCTCATGAGTAATTTTAAAAAAATTAGTTATTACCAAGCGCGTGAATCAACTAATTAAAAATTAATCTAACTTAATTAAGAGTCTTGAATTCCAAATTTTAAAATAAAATACTTTATAGGAGTTTTTATTATATTTGTAGTCTTATTATTCAATGTGAATGAAATTAATTTTTATTTATATCGTTAAAATGATGAATACATATAATTCATATAAAAAAATAAGTTAATTATATATGAAAAGAAAAGAAGCTCTTGTCTTTTGTTTTTTTTTTAATTATATATGAAAAAAATTAGTTAATTATGTTTCTTGTCTTTTGTAGGGAACGCATTTACTACTTAACGAGAAGATTCGGAAGTTGGTGAGGTCAAGTAAATAGTCTAACAATGGTTGTTGCCTTGTTGGGAGAGGTAGTGAATTTACTAATGTTTCAGAGCCACATATGCTACTGAATGACATTGAGATATTCAAAAGAGAATCTTCAAAGTAAACCCACACCAGCGAGGTAGCAAGCAAAAAGGATGACATATGATCAGAAAGTACATTCTTATAATCATTTAAATAAAGAATAATAATAATAATCTGGTTACCTTTTGGTTATACGATCAAATAAGTTCACATATTTAATTTGATGGATTTTTATTAAATTTCATTTTACACCATTTGGTTATATGTATATAATAGTACCTAATTAAAATTGATTTTTGGAATACTCTGTACAGAAAACTCCATATTGCAAGACAGCAGTAAAGTCAAGAACTTTTAAAGGTTGGAAGGAGACACACCAGAAAGCAAATAAATTAAAGCTTGTGTGAGTTGAAGCAGATATAATAAGATTGTATATTATAATGGACGAATGCAGAGTGTGGTGTATATATAAATATATATAAAGAAATTGTAAAGTATTGAAAAATGATTTAAAGGGAGAAGAGGTGTATAGTTTATTAGGATACTAATGATGAGGTAGTTAAGAGATGCTCTTGGTCTTGGGTTTTGGCCAAAATATATATAATTACAAAGAAATACTCACGCGGCTCTGTTCATGTATGGATGGGAACACGAAAAAAACAAAAGAGGTTATATATGTATATAATATAAAGTTGATTGATTAATTTGCTCAAATTAAAATTAAAACAAAAAGAGATTAAAGTTGAAAGTGGATGACATGACACCAAAGTTGTTCAGTACACGCATGAAATGTTTGGATGCAACGCGTTGCCAAGCTAGCTTCCATTCTTACTTCCACACCACAACAATATTCATTCAAGCTTCTTTATTTTCTTTCTTTCCTTATATATGATCATATATATCTAGCATTTTTTTTTCACAAATATTATCTACTGAAAACAATTATATTATTTCTTAATGAATATTTGAATTAAAGTTCATTATGTTTGGGGAGATTAGCCCATTTCATTAAACAGCAAACTCCCTCTTATTTAATAAATTATATTTTGGTGTCTTATTTTATGGACCAATTTTACTTTAGTACCATGTTCTTTATCCTGCTAATATTTTGGTACTTTGTCATTCAAAAGTGACATTTTGATATATTGTTTTATGCACCGTTAACCTTTTGATACCCAAAAAAAGATATAATATGATAACAAATTGTGAAAGAATAGGGTATCAAAATAAAATAGGTCCATAGAACAAAGTACCAAAGTGTTAACGGTGTAAAGAGTAGAGTACCAAAAATGTCACTTTTAAAAGAACATGATACCAAAGTGAAATTCATCCATAAAACATAATATCAAAATATAATTTACCCTAATAAATATTTGCAAGTTTGATATATATATATATATATATATATATACTCGCATTCACATATGTATACTGGTTTTCCGCTTAAGAGTATTTCTGCTAAAATCCTAGGATTGATGCGATAATCACGATGTATATATTAAGATAGAAAGAGTGTATAACATGCATGTTGGCGTTGTGGAATTTTGACACGGGGGGTTTGCAAGTGATTGGATTAAACTTAAACAAGAAATATAAATGTGCTCTTTTTTCTGATGGCATTTTTGTCGTTTTTATGTTTTGGTTTTTCTAATATCATATTTGTGCATTTTGTGCATTGTGAGGTGCACAAGTGTAAGTTTTTGGTGGCAAGTTTGAAGATGAAGAGAGAAAACGAGGAACAGCCTGCCAGTGCCAGCTATGGAATTTTATCTTTAGTATAATTTTAGGAGTAACCACTAACCAACCACCCCCCACCACATCTTTTTAGGACTCAAATAGAACAAGAAAAACAAAACCCACAACTTTATATAAAATTAAAATAATGGAGAGAATATTAATTAAGGGGAATTAAAGTGCATTTTTCTTATCTCTTTCTTTATTAATTTTTTTTTTATATGATGACAGGGGAATGCAAGAAATGAGTTTATTTGATCAAAATAAGACATGCTTCTTAATTAAATTGGGGGTCAAGTTGAATGACAAAAATACTTAGTTTACAATTAACTTATGGTGGTTTAGTGCTTTTTTTTTTTAAAAAAAATGTATATTTTGACTGAGAAACATAATTTTTCTATGCATATATATGGGTTCATTTAATCTAATTTGAATTCTGAACTCCAAAGTTTGAACTTATATATTACCTTCAGTAAAGGATAAATAAGCAGAGATATGTATAAAAATTAAGATTTATAAAAACGTTGGGTTCATGTGTCATTTTATTTGGCGACTGACAAGTACTCATTATAAGTTCATTCAATACAAGTAGCAAAACTAACGGAAGGAGTAAGTATTTTCTTTAATCACCATCTATCTATAAATGTTTTTCCAAGCTATATGCTGGAAATGACGAAAATATTAACAATATGCGTAAATTACAAAGAAAATCCTTCTAGTTTGACCTATTTAAAGTAAGGGTCATATGATTTAAAAAAGTAACAAATAAAGTACTAAGGTTTCCTCCGTTAACAAAAGAGGTCCCATAAGGGACTCTTTCTAAACCACGAGAACTCTTTCTCTAAGCCACTTTTTAAACCACACGGACTCTTTCTCTAAATAAGCTAAACCACAATGACCTTATGTGTAATTTACCCTAGAATAGGGGTCACGTGCAAGGTACATGAGAGGGCATCGTTAATTTTAGACGAAAAAGATCTCTGAGACTTCTTTTGTTAACAGAGCAAACCTCAGTACCTTATTTATCACTTTTTAATTAAACTACATAGACCATTTCTCTAAATAAGCCAAACCAGAGGGACCTTTGTGTAATTTACCCTAACAATATTAATAGAGTTCTCACATGCAACAACACCCAAAGTCTCAAACTATGATTTGGTACTTTTACAAATATAAATAAGTTAATTTCAATACGATGAGACAGACGAAGATGGTAGAAGTAATGTTTTTAGATTGGTTATTAATATTGGGTCTTCAAAACTTTATTTTAATTAATTTAAATTTGACTCTCATAGTATATTTTATTATAATAAAAAAGTCTCTTAATGAAAATAATTATATTTACAAAGTTTTAAATTTAGGATTTACTTAAATAATATAAAGTTGCTTATTATTAGTTATTAATACAACATTGACCAACTCAATTGCTATAAGTATATATATTTCTTCTGATTTTATAGTTTATAGATAAGTTATATAAACGAGTGATAGTTGAATATGATCTTTTATATTTTTGCATCAAATTGAATAGAATGACTGATTCTTAACTCTCAATACTTAATTTGCAATTTTATTATTTGACTTAACAAAGTAAGCTCATCAAGTCAAAAAGGGGATTATGAAGAGACTTCTCTCAATATATAACGAGACCTTGCGGGCAAATAATTATTAAAAAAAATTGAATTAATTCGTTCTTCGTGTTCACCTTAATTAAAGGATTGTGGAAGCTTCTTTCTCATTTTACTAGTAGTCTAGTACTATATATAACGACAATCACGTGTGAAGACTTCAAACTAATACATAGTTTATGAGTAGCTGGGAATTTGAAATTTTATACTTTCGTTGTCTATGACTTATTGCTTTAATAATTGTTTATCTCGACTTTTTCCCTTCATATAAAACTCCAAGAACGCTATATCATATGGTTTGAATTATTAGAAATTCTATTAATTAAATTATTCTCGGGCTACAAATGGAATTGATTAGAAACTAATATACTACTATGTGCAATGAGAGTTGAGTCTAATAGAATAGAATAGGCTAGTTTTCATAACATGATGAACTTAAATTCAATTTTTTATTAAAAGAGATGTTCAACTTTAATACGCGACTGTGTTTTAAATAAAATTATTTATTTTGGAGGATACTATGAGAAATTTTAAAAAAGAAACCAATACTACTTTAATTCAATGTCTAACATCTAGGGTGATTATATTGTCCACTTACTTGCCTTGGGCAATTATCTTATGCACGCTGTACTTTGTAAGGACCTCTCATGATTAAAACGACTGATCATATAATTTCACGTATATAAAAAATAATTATCTTAAATTTTAAATTTATAAATGCTCGATAACTGCATATTCTAAATCAACATTAACTAAGAGATCTTAAAACTCTCATACACACACATATATATATATATATATATTATATATTTATATTAAAAAATTTTGATAAATGATTTCATCATCATCAGATATGATTTACAAGATTGTTAATTCTCCTTGTGAATTATTCTTGCAATAAATCCAATACAAATTATTTCAACCACTAATTAAAGAAGATAAGTGCTCTTGGTCCGATTGAACTCATTTCATCATAAACAAATGAATTAATTTTAATTTGAAATATATATATATATAGAGGTGGCGACCCTTTATATAGTAGAAAGATATATTTGATTAAAACTAAAAGGATTAGGCAGGGCAACAAATGTTGGCCAAGTTGATAAGGAGTCAACTCATAACTGATAAGGTCGTGAATTCGAATTTCATTGCCGATATAAGAATTTTATTGGTAGGCGATCTGTAAGTACCTTTATAAGCGCTTATAGAGCCTGGAGGCATATTTTGGCCTTAGTGAATTTCCGGGGCTCAACTCATCTAATTTTTTTTTTTTTTAAAAAAAAGAGATTAGGTAGGTGATTAAATAAAAGCTGTATATGAAAATGAGATAATATTTATTATAAAAAGGATTTTTTTTTTAAAAAAAGGAAATAGAAAAATGGTTGGTAGAGAGTGAATTTGTGAGGATGAAAGACGACAAGGGTAGATATTACATGGTAACGTGAGAGACCCGGTTCTTGCGGAGAAAGAAGATGGTTATGTTTCCTCAAGGGCATTTCTGTCTTTTCCCATCTGACTGGGTCAAATAGAGTCCACGTGGGTATGGGTCTTCGCAATCCCATTTTGTCTATGATATGACACTATATGACCCCTTTCCTTCCCACGAGCCACCCTATCCAATTGTTACTTTCTTATCTACATTCACATAATCACATCCACCATTTTTATTTTAGTTATTTCCTATGTACTTCATTCATGTCTGTAATTTTTTTAAAAAACTATTATAGTGTATAGTGGAATAAAAATAATTGAAGGAAAAATTATAAAAATGATAATAATGACTAATTTTTGTTTTATTTTATTTTTTAAAAAATTTTTAATCATTGCCCTTAGAGAATTTGTTAGAAATATTTTTTTTTTACAATTTAATCACCTTTTTTTGTAACATTAACTTGCTAGTGTAGTTTAATAAAATAAAAATTTTAATGTTTTACAGATTAATTGGTTTGTTTTTAATCTTTTGTATATGTAAAGAAATAAAATTTATTTGATTTTCTAAATAAAATAAACTACAATTACTGCCCTCACAATAAAAAATAAAACAAAAAAAATGTTTCTGTAAAAAAAAATAAGAATCTAGATTTTAAGGAGAGTTTTATTACTTTTTACAGGTTGAAAGTGTACATTCTATCCAAAAATATATGATTAATATGGTAGAATTTTGAATTATATTAATTATTTTGTTAGAAGGAGGAGAGCATTTATATTTTTGAAAATAGGAGTGTTTGAAAGCAACATATGGTCAGTATTGCCCAATTTGTGTTTGACTGAAAAGCTACAATAGGATACATGGATTAGGTTTAAATTGTTTGCTAAACGTTGTAAAGAGTTAGATGGCATGCATAAAGCTGAAATGGAGGCTAAGCTGGCATGTAACACAACATACAAAACCAAATAGTACAATATTGTTATCACCTTCTTTGTGTTTTTGGCATTTACAGAGACATTAAATTCAGACATCATTATTATACACAATTATACATGCCAAACAACAAAGAAAAAATAGAGAAAGAGAGAGAGACGCATGCATATATGTATGCATTCATGCATGCCATGCACGCTTAATTGTTTTAATTTGTTACTATTACCTTATTGGCTGTCTTTATTTTGAACTCTTCAAGTGGGGCTAGCTAGCTAGCTAGTTTGTGCAAGTTTATGGCTAAAAGCTTGATGTTAATTTTTCGGTTGAAAAAAATAAAATAAAAGTGCAACGTACATTCCAAAACCCATGTCGACGAAAAACTTAAGTAAAATCTATAGGATATTATATGGCTCCGACCCTTATGGTTGGTCAAAAATAATTAAAAAATTAAAAAAGAAAAAAATCACCCACTCTCTCCCACTCACTCTCCCCACTTCTTTAAAAAGATAAATGAATTAAAAAAATGCAAAAAACAATTAAAAATTAAAAATGCCACCACTCTCTCCCCACTCACTCTCCCCATATGAGGTAATTTCAAATTGATACTAAATATTTTATAATTTCTCAAATTGGTCCCAAATTTACTCTTTTATCAATATAAAAATTTAATATAATCTTCAACTTTAAATCAATTCAAACGTTACACGGGCACGCCAAACCCCTAGTAAAATATATGTGAAAGATAAAATAAAAATGGCACTAGGTAACTATATATATATGCCACATCGTAAATGAAAACGTAAAAGGGATATTAAAGTACAAAGGACACCAAAGGGAAAGGAAAAAATTAGAACAAGTCAAAGGCAGAAGGATTAATTGATTGGTTTGGCCTAACAACAAAAATTTATTCTAAAATTTTCGTAGCCACTAATTTCTAAAGAGTGATCACGCAGAAGAAAAGAAGCCACGTGAATGTGAACTGAAAGCAGGGAGGCTTATTTTGATTTTAGATTTTTTCTTGTTCTTAAAGCAAGTTTTCGAGATTGAAATAAAAATTACAAATGAACACTTAAAACAATGATAAATTGATTTGTTCTTTTTTTTTTTAACAGATCCATATTTGATTTGAAAAGGTTACTAGATTGTAAAGACCGAACCATTTAAAGACTAAGAAAAGTGTGTGTTTACGATCTAATCGATTTAACCAGTTAAATTAATTATCAGTCGAACAAAAATGATGTACTACATAATAAATATTAATTAATTATTTTTAATAGATGAAGCACAAACACTATATACACATATAATTAAAATTAATAACTCAACATTTTTTTTTTTCGTTAAANGCCGCCGTCAACCGCCGCCGCTGTCGCCGGCCACCTTAGGGGGAGAAAAATGGGATGAGAGTGAGAGGGGCAAATTAGGAATTCTACCATAATTCCCTAGGTAGACTTGGATTACATCAGAAATGTGAAGTAAAGAAAAATGACCTATGTAATGTAAAACCCTTTACATTGTAATCCACTCTACATAGCTTAAATTACCATACCAAACACATGAAAGTCTCGAAATTCGTGTAGTTTTACAATGTAAAACTCATTTCACTCCTACCAAACGGAGCCAAAGACATCAAATAAAAGTAACAAAACACATGCATAAGTAAATTTTAAAATATAATAAATTTTATACAAATCAAACAATAAAACTTTTTATAAAATAAAATAAATTAAGTTTTAAAATTGATTTTATTATTTTTTTAAAGTTAAAACATAAAATTTAAAAATATATTAGGCTAATGGTTACACCGCTGGTTAGTTCAGCGATTATGAACAATTAAATTTGGTACACTCTCGTTTCTGTTTGATTCACTGAAGATTAATCCTTTGCTGGTTTGTTGCAAAGCTAGCTCTCTTTTTCAAGTATTTTGGGCTGTTAAGGAGAGAATTAGCATTAGGTGCGGGAGTAGTGGCTGTCCTTCGGGGGTTAGGACTTGCTGGAGCAAACCCCCTGCTGGTGTTTTGAAGATTAATCTGGATGGTGCTTTTCAGGAAGCTGTGGCTGCAGCTGGTATTGGTATTTTATTTAGGAACTCTATGGGTGTTGTGATAGATGGGTTCCATGATTCTGTGTTGGCTGTCTCCCCCCTTGCTGCTGAAGCTTTGGCTCTCTTGAAAGCTTGTAGTATGGCCGCTGTCTTGAACAATTCTGATGCTATCTTTGAGACGGACTGTAAGGAGCTGCTGGGTGCTGCTGTTAGTCCTTTTGTTTGTGTGGACGGGAGGTGTGAGGCTTTCTTTGCTGATATTTCTGGTTTCTTTCAGGCCAATGTGGGTTGGTCTTTGTGTTGGATCCCTAGACAAGCTAACAATGCCGCTGACTGGGTGGCTAAGAAGGCTGCTATGAAGATGTGCCCTGCGGGTTGGGTCTCCATGCCCCCATCTTCCTTAGCCATTATCTTGTCGAATGATCTTGCTGCTGCTGAAGTTGTCTCGCGTGATGGTGTAGGCTAGTTTTGGTTTTGTTTTGTTTGTTTGTGGGCTTGCCTTTGCCTTTTGGTTGTTCGGGCTTGCCTGTGTTTTTGTTTGTTGGGCTTTGGCCCTTTCCCTTAATGAATTTCAGGCAAAAAAAAAAGAAAAAGGCAAACCAACTCGTCCTCATGGATGGACCGGTCCAAACAACATTGAAGTAAAGTTTCAAACATAATTTTTTTTTTTAAAAAAAAGATATGCATCTTTTATTTTATTGCATTTTTCTCAATCACTCTCTATCCTTCTTTAGTTCTTTTAGGAGTGTTTTTAGTATTTATGCAAAATTGAATAAGAAATATTCCCATGATTATTTTTCTTTATTTGATATTTTTTAATAAATAAGGGATTTGATTGAAGATCATACCAAGATATATATATATATATATTTATATTTATATTTATATGATGATCCAATCTTTTATCTTGCTTTCTACCATGACCAGCACAAGTTTGTGTATGGAGAAATTTGATTTCTGGGTATTGGGACAGGGGAGGTATATCGAAGCTGAGAAATTTGAATAAGGCAAAAGATTTCAGTTAAAAAAGTACAACAACCTTGGGAACATTTGATGCAAGTCACATAACATGGGAATAAAATTTCATGAATGGGTTTGTTTGGACATCACAGTTCCTCCAGCAGACTGTTGCTGATGCAGCTCAAAATTTTCTACCTTGGTATCCTATTGTTCTTCACATTAGAAATGACGGAATAAAATCAAAAAAGAAGGAAGCAAGAACCCCTTTTACATTTCAAAATCCCTATGATTAGGACCCCTCTAGATCGGAGTATCTAGTTGCTCTCTTCAATAGTTCTCGAGCTTTTGGCTGCAATCACACCAAAAGTATAACATCAATGAAACAAGCAAACAAGGACTGAGTTTTTTTTCCCCTATTTTCAAAATTTTCATGGTGAAGCACAAATTCATTAAACCCAATAACAAAATTTAATAACGACGAAAAAAAAGGGAAGTGAATTGGCTCATTCAGATGCCGAATAAATAAGAAAAATGATTACTGAGTAAGTTTGTTGATTGCAAAGTAAAGCTTGGACCTTTCTCCCAATGAGTCAAGCTCTTAACCCAGGAATATCTTTCTCCCAATGACGTACGTGGCAATTAAATTAGAAGAAAACTTTAGGATTCATATAGGTTTGATTATACTTTACCATCTGAGATACCATTATTGAATGAAAGTATACATGAAATGATAGTAAACACAGCAGAACTACTAGCTTACCGTGGCTATCACCATAGGGACGTTTCAGTTCGTTCTCCATAGACCTGAGGATGGATTTGAAGGATTCAATGTCGCATGGGATTCTGAGCCCACCGTTAGGATTATACCCAAACTCATCTTCAGCTTTCTCTAGCAACGCTATAAACAGAGAGTGGCTAAGATAGGTGGTGGGAATGATGAACCTGTGAAGATCAGCTCCAACATACACTGCCAAATAACCTCTGGGAACATCAGGTGGCCCGCCAGGGCTTGGGCTCGGGCTTGGGCTTGGGCTGTAGCAACTATCCTCATCCGATTCCCAGCATGGAACATCTATTAACCGTTGTTTGATTACTGGTGATATCCCACCCTTACCCACATCAGACCGCTGATTCTTCACTTTTGAGCACAATGCCACAGAATGCCACTTCTGAAGCATTTGCTTTAATCTCACTATCTGGCTAATTCCACTCAATTTTGGGCTTTTACTGTCATTCATTGCTGCAATAGTACAGAAATAGTTCAAATTACGTGTCTCTCTTCAATCTCAGCATCGAGTTCAACAAATGTATCTACTCCTATTTTGAGCAACTGAACCAAGTTTAAGAAAATGACATTTGGTTATCTATATTCAAGGTCCAGGATGATAGTTGTTCAAATAAATGGAAACGGTGAATCATATAGCTGAATGGAGAACTGGTTAACTACAAGAGCAGGATATTAAACAATTAGATTAACAACCAAGCATAAAAGAACTCATGTTCCCAGCTCAAATCTTTCGTGGTTATTTTCCCGCCACCGCAACTAAAATTTGAATTTGCCTAAATAATCTAATATAATGTTATTTTCCTCACGTATTGAACTTGAAATTACGCCACCGGTTTATGCTTACAATATGGTGTTCTGTTTCATTCACATGAATCTCGAACATGATATGATCATTGATTTCTAGGGTATAAATTAGGATGAGATCATCCATTAGTTTAATTTAAATTTGCAGATAGAAATGGAGGAATTCATAAATTCCAGCCACCACACGATGCTCAATTTCTTATAGATCCTTAATCAGTGAAAAAAGAATCTATCGGATAATTACTACATTGGATCTATAAAACCGAACAGAATGTGAAAAACAAGTACCTGAAATAGGAGGCGGCATCGGATGCGAACGGGAGGGCCAACGGCCATAGAGCTTGAGAGATGGTTAGGGCAGAGGCAACGAGCTTCCAGAAATCCAAAGAGAGAAAAAGAGAGAGAAAGAAAGGGGTATGAAGAAAAACTGTGTAGTATGATTTATAATTAGGCATCAAATCCAAGAAAAAAGGGGAAGAATCGATGTTGAAGCGTTTTCTGTAAAGAGGCGTTGGATAATCTAACAACATTTTTCTCTTTTGTCTCTGCCTCTCCCTCAACCGGCGTTCTCGGAATCTCTCTGTTCAATCTTCAATGTTATTTCGTCCATTGAAGCAACGGCTTACACATATTCTGAGTCCTTCTGGAATTTTCAAGGTTGAAAAGAACTTTTTGGTCAATGCAAAATTTGGCGGCACTTGGGCTTAATTTGTTTTTGGACGATGCACTTGGGCTTAATGGAAGCCTATAAAAGATGAGATTGGGCTTTTGATAAACTATCCAAATTCCCAAAGGCCTATGCTGGAGAGAGTACTATACTTATAGCAAATTAAAAAATTTTGTCCTTCTCTTTCTTTAATTCATTTTTAAGAAATAAAAATTAAAAAACAAATTATCTACACGACTACATCATATCTATGAAGTAGATATTGACACTGACACAAACACGGGACACAACTTGGTTACGAACATCCCGACACATCGAATTTTTAAAATTATACGACACGACACGACATAACATATATTTATACTAGGGGCTTTTGCATGCATGTTTGTAATATTTAAATTATTAAAATTTAAAAATATATTATAAAGTAATTGTTAATTTTATTATATTATAATATAATAAAAATTTTAATAAGACTAGTCATACATGAGCAATGTATGTGATTCATGAAAGTGAGTTCCTAAAACATAAGGTGTAAATTATAATTTTTTTTATATTTATTTGTGATATATTTATTTTATACTATAATTTTAATGACCGACTACCAGAAGGCCTCTCAGACATATAATATAGTATAGATATAGATATATAAATTATAAAAAATTCATAAATTTTGATGAAAATTTTAAAAATTATAATATCTATTCATATTTTATATCATATGTGTCATTATTTTTTATTGTTTATCATGTTAAAATCTTAAAATTAATTTTATATTCTGAAATTTATAAATAAATGTCATACAAATATCAAATACAAACACATATTTAATACGACGGACACCTTTAAAATAGAGGGTCCATACTTCATAGCACCATATACAATCAAACCAATAATGAAAAACTGTAATGACTTAGCTCCGTCCGTCTTCAAGCAATGCCCATTTTCAAATGAATATGGTCACCGACACCGTCGGTCATTCCAAATTTCAAGGCATTAATTTCAATTATTAACAAATTATATTCTGTTGAATTTGAATATCTTTAGATTTTGTGTTGCTGTCGAGTGATGTATGTAAGTTTCACTTGATGGGATTGAAGAACTTAACTATTTAATTTAACCATCTTAAAGTATAATGAGTCATTCACCCTGGTCAACTGCTCACGTCAATGATACCATCTTCTATATATTTCCTTTCTTGATTGTTCTGTTCCACACTTCCACCTAAATAACCCTAGCTGCTACTTAAACAAATCAAATGAATTTATGTTAATTCATCACTGAATTACGAATTTTTAGTACAATGTTCATATGATAGTACTGCATCTTCGTTCTTCCTCCATAATCCATGTATTGGAAAGGTTGATCCTATCTTTGATTTTTTAAAAAATATTATTACAGAAGTTGAAAGACTTGACATCTTGAAAATTTTCAACTCCTATGGTAAAATTCAATGCATGATTGAAAAAATATTGAGAAAATATATTATTTAGTGATGAATTTATATATCAAGTCAACTAATTAGTTCTTGAATAATTGAAATATGCAGTTTAATTTTTGAAATATTTCAATTGTCAATTATTTGTTCTTTAATTAGTGAGGATTTGATCTCTGAATTTGAACTGATTTTATATTTTTTAATTTATAATAAATTTATACTAAATTAATACTTTTTAATCTTTGAATTTATACTGAGTTTTTATTCTTTGGTCCCTAACTTTGACTTATTGACCAAATAGTTGACAATTGTAATAATTTAGTGACTCTGTCATATATTTTGATTATTCAGAGATTGATTATTTGACTTGATGTAAATTTAGAGACCAAGCAATAAGTTTTCTTAAAAATAAATATCAACTTTTTTATATACGTATGGGTACCAAAGTATAATTTACTCTAAATTTTTTTATATACCTATGGTTTTCTTGTCGTGTTATGAAGTACTTATTAACAATATATTTGAATTGGGGATTAAGGGAGAGAAGGAAAGGGAACAGGAGAAGAGTGAGACTTCTTCTTATTTGAAAAGTTGAAGATAGAAGGGGAAGATCCCTCCTTCTCTTCCCCTGTTTACAAATTTTATATACCTCAAATTAAAATATTTTAGAGAAAGAGTTGCTTCTCAAATAAAAGAGAGATCAAGTAAAAGGTGATTAATCTCCCCTCCCCACCTATTATCCAAATAAACCTATTCCTTCCCCCCTTGAATATGTTTGGATTAGAGGTTAAGGAGAAAAAAAGGAGAGAAATGGGAGAGGTTTCAAACTTATTCCGTTTATTTGAGAGATTAACTTTTAACCTTCCATTCTCTTTCTCCCATCACAAATTCTAAATACCTCAATTTGAGTTATTTTGGGGAGAGTAGAATAAAATTAATCTCTTGTCCTTCTCCCTTCAATTATCCAAACAAACCCTAAAGTTAACGGACAAATGTGTGTTACCACTATAAATCAAGAGTTTGGTGATCCTAGCCAATCATACATCTTTCAAGTTTCAATAAAGGATTTTGGTTTGAAGATGTGGATTTTTTTTTTTTAAATAAAGCTTTGATTGGTCAATATATATATATATTTAAAAAATAAAAAATAAAAAAAATTCGGTTCAATTATAAATAAAACAAAAAAAAAGACAAAAATACTAATTTTCTCCCCAAATTTTATATCAATAGTCAATTTTGTCTCCAATATTTTTTGCAGTCAATTTCGTCCCCAATATTTCACATTTTGGTTAATTTTACCATTTTCTATATTACTTTAGCCAAATATTAACACAAATTCTATATAGTTAATGATATGTAATGTAAAATTAATAGAAAAAGAAATTCAAATTCAAACTCAGATTGAAAAATATGATGCATTCTATTGGTAATCTATTTAAAGAAGTTATTCAAGAGATGAAATTGGCCAAAATATATAATATTGGAAACGAAATTGACAGAAAAACAAAACGAAATTAACTATTGATATAAAATTTGAGAACGAAATTATTACTTTTGCAAAACAAAAAAAAAAAAGACAGAAGTTCAAAGTGTTGGTATTATTATCCTTAAATAAAAGACCCGCAGTAGAAGAAGGCGGACGAAGTAGTCACTGTTCCGACCGCAGATAAATTTATAAAAAGAAAAGTGTTGGTATTAAGTAATAAATGGTTGTTGCAGCAGCAGACATGCTAAACATTGACGATCGTATCGTTCGAAAATGGGCTTTCTNCTCTCTCTCCACTCACTCTCCCATATGAGGTAATTTCAAATTGGTCCTAAATATTTTATTTATTTTAGATGAGTCTTACATATTTGTATAATTTCTCAAATTGATCTCAAACTTACTCTTTTATCAATATAAAAATTTAATATAATCTTCAACTTTAAATCAATTCAAACGTTACAACGGGCACGCCAAGCCCCTAGTATATATATATATATGTATTAAAGATTAGCTTATAAAATTTACATGTGATCGTTACACATTGTTAAAGATTAGCTTATAAAATTCAATTAATCAGTGAAATATTCCTCTGGTTACCCATATGAATTGAGTATTCTGATATACATTGTGTCGATTAATCTTCTCGATCTTCTTGAATTGAAAATAGGAAGTCAAATTAAATTCAATAAATATAACTAATTAATAAATCGTATACATCTTTTCATCCTATATTACTAAATGCGGATGATGTAGTACATATATATATTGCATTTCCAGTACAATTTACGGGAAAGAAATCTCCAAATATTTTGTGCACATCACGCAACAACGGAGACTCATCATTTGACGAGCCGTAAGAAATTCTTGAATTTCAATTCCCATTGTCAACAGACAAAAAAAAAAAAAAAANAAAAAAAAAAAAGGTAACAACACATTGTAATCAGTTTATTATAATTAACTAACTTCATATAAATAGAATAAATCATTAACTTGGGAAGCGGGAGACACAAACTATGCAACTAGATTGGATATATATTAATTAGGACAAAGTTTACTTCTGGTTCCATAACTTTTGTTCAGGTCTCATTTTGGTCTCATAATTTTTTTTTGTACTGAGTCTTATATCTTTGTAAAAAATTATATATTTGGTCTCGTATTACTTTTGGTCTCATATCTTTTGATCAGGTTGCAAAATTAATTTCATATCTTTGCAAAAAATCTCATCGTCAATATCACCTAACCCAAAGATATAGGACCAATTTTATACATGACTCAAAAATATGAGACCAATTTTGTAATCTAACTCAAAGATATGGGATTAAAAGTGCAATATGGGACCAAATTTACAATCTGAGCAAAATATATGGACTAAAAGTGCAACAAAACAAATTATAAAACCAAATTAAGACAAACAAAAATTATGGGACCAAAAATACACTTTGTAATATTAATTATAAAGAATTTGTTTCCGTCTCGAGATCTATATTGCTATAGGCCGGCTATAGCTATCTATGAATTTTTCCAATATTATAATGCATATATATTAGTTATTTATGAATTTATTTCTCTGTACTTTTTCTAAGAATCTGACATGATTTACAACGAAATTTGAATACACAATTATATTGTTAATTAACGCAGCCATTTCTCTGAGTGAATTATAAAGAATCTAAGTTTATTAACATATATGCGTGCGTGTGTGTGTTAGTTAGCTTGTTCAAATTACATAAGTAGTTATTTACGAAAAAAATTACATAAGTAGTTCGATCATGATTATTCCATTAAAAAAATAAGGTAAATTACACTTTGGTACCCTGTGATTTGACTTTATTTCACTTTGGTACCCTGTGGTTTGAAACCTAATACTTTGGTACCATTTGGAGCTATTTTGTATTTTTAACCATAAAAATTTGCAAAAATTACATATTGACCCCAAATTTTTTTTAAAGTTTTCATTTTAGTCCCTAGATAATATGTATCCAGGGATCTATTTGTAATTTTTTGAAAATTTTTTGGGGTCAATATGTATTTTTTGCAAAATTATTATGGTTAAAATTACAAAATAGCTCCAAAGGGTACCAAAGTGTCAGGTTTCAAACCACAGGGTACCAAAGTGAAATTTACCCAAAAAAATATTATCATTAATTTTGAATGAGAGCCAAACACGTATTGTCATGTTTGATACACCTAAAGGTATAGATTTTCCTGGTTGAATAATGCATGTTTGCTGGTTAATAAATGGAAAACATTCATATCTTTCCAATATATCAGGTTAATTATTAAACTTAAGATAATTGTATTTTGACTATTTTCACACCCGAGTTTAGTTAATGTAGGATTTTTCTAGAGTGAAATATTAATTTTAAGTATATTGATTGGACGTAGAGATGATTACGTGCACCTAATTAATGAAACAACTTAAATAAATGAAAGTTTAATTGATCTAATATTGGTCCCTATAATTTACATTGACTCTCAATTAAATTTCTATATATAGTTTAAAATCTTGTAATTGAATTCCTATAGGAATTAATAGATTGATTATAACATAAATTTAATGAGATACTAATCTCCTAAACATAGTGGATACAAGATATATCTACATCCATCCATATCCATTCCATATATATTACTAGGGGATTTGCGTGCCCTAACGGGCACGCAAATATGTATGTAGAATAAATAATAGACTAAATTGTTAACTTAGTAAAAAAAGAGAAACCAAATAATAAATTTTTTCCTATTTTTAATTTCATAGACTATAATTTTAAACATGTACGACCAGAAAGGGGTGGAGCCATATAATATAAAATTAAAGGGGAAGAGATATATAACAACTGGCACATAAGTCTAATTATATGATTAGTTTATTATCTGTCTGCCACATGTTTCATTTTCATTCCGATTTTGTCTGAAAATATAGAAGTTTGGGATATTATATATCCACATGTAGAAATTCATTTTTAGTAAAAGTTATTCAGATAACAGCATCCTTAATTAAGAAATAATATATAGAATATATAGAGGGAAATTTCATGAAGTTTATTTGAAAACGAAGAACTTGTGTGTTGGAAGCAACATGCATGCGTAATAAAATAGAAGTTTTGATGAGATGAGGAGGCTATAACGATCGTATCCATATGCAATTATTCACTCAGGCCAAAAAAAATATATGCAATTATGCACATTCTTTTTTTTTTTTTTGAGCAACGCAATTATGCACATTCGATCCCCAGCAAATCACAGAATCAGGATTAGCTTCAATGCTTCATAATCTTATTTTTTTCTTCCCTATGGATTGTTTCTTTTTGTTAAACTCTTTTTTCCTAATTATTTCACCTAAACCAACTACGGCTGCTATATATAATAAGCAGCGTTTGCCTACTTTGCCTTTCCATTATTTTCTTTTTTGTCCGACTAATTTTATTTTTTAATATTTTGTTTTGATAAATCTAAACTTGACTCTTATCACATATTTGATTGTAATAAAAAAATCTCCAAACAAAAAAAAAACTCTTTTCATAATTGAGTAAACTCCCAAATTGGTCCCTGGATTATTAGGTCGCTGACAGATTGGTCCCTGATTTATGGAAATTGACAAATAGGTCCCCGAATTTTATTAACGTTAGTCAAATTAGTCCTTCCGTTAAGTTGTCGTTAGCCAAGACGATGACGTGTCTGTTAACTGCTGACGTGGCACGTGAAGTGCCACGTCAGCAGTTGGAAAACTAAAAAAATGCCAACTGTGCGTGCCACATCAGCATTAATAATAAAAAAAAATATTTCATTCAAAATTCAAATAGGTCCCTGAGTTATATTTTTATCTCATTATTCTCAATTTTCCCTCTTTTTCATCATCTTCATTCATTTTAGTCCCAAATCTCAAAATAAAATTGTAAAGTGTCCCAAAACTCTTCCAAACATTCCAGTTTAGTCCTTAAAAGTATTAAAACCCTAAAACCTAAACCCTAAACCCCAAACCTCAAACCCTAAAATTCTAAACCCCAAACCCTAAAACCGAAACCCTAAAACCTTAAAATCCTAAAATTTTAAAGTGTCCCAAAATTCTTCTAAACATTTCAATTTAGTCCTTAAACTCTAAAACCTCAAACCCTAGAACCCCAAACCCCAAATCCAAAACTCTAAAATTCCAAACCCCAAACCCCAAACCATAAAATTCCAAACCCCAAACCCTAAAATCCTAAACCATAAACCCTAAAATCATAAACCCTAAAACCCTAAAATCCTAAAAATGTAGTGTCCCAAAATTCTTCCAAACATTTCAATTTAGTCCTTAAACTCTAAAACCCCAAATCTTAGAACCCTAAAACCTCAAACCCTAAACTCTAAAACCCCAAATCCCAAAATCCCAAACCCTAAAACCCCAAACCCCAAACCTAGATCCTAAAATCTCATACCCCAAACTCTAAAACCCTAAACCCCCAAACTCTAAAACCTCAAACCCCAAACACAAACCCTATACTCTAAAACCCCAAACCATCAGAATTGTGACTGTACATTAAAGTTCAACAATTGTGACGTGAAACAGTGTTATTCAAATAAGTCCCCGAATATATCAAACTAGTTCAATATGTTAGACAAATTGGTCCTCTAATTAAATGAATAGATAATAAACCAAAGATTTTAGGGTATGGGATTTTAGGGTTGGGGTTTGGGGTTTGGAGTTTTAGGGTTTGGGGTTCAAGGTTCAGGGTTTGGGATTTTAAGGTTTGGGGTTTGGGGGTGTAGAGTTTAGGGTTTAAGGTTTTAGGATTTGGGGTTTGGAATTTTAGGGTTTAGGTTTTAGAATTTAGGGTTTAAGGTTTTAGGGTTTGGGGTTTGGGATTTTAGGGTTTAGGGTTTGGGTTTCTAGGGTTTGAGGGTTTAGAGTTTAAGGACTAAATTGAAATGTTTAGAAGAATTTTGGGACACTTTACAATTTTAGGTTTTGAGGGTTTTAGGGTTTGGGGTTTAGGATTTTAGGGTTTAGGGTTCAGGGTTTAGGGTTTGGGCTTTAGTGTTTAGGTTTTAGGGTTTTTAATACTTTTAAGGACTAAACTGGAATGTTTGGAAGAGTTTTGGGACACTTTACAATTTTATTTTGAGGATTTGAGACTAAAATGAATGAAGATGATGAAAAAGAGGAGAAGTTGAGAATAATGAGATAAAAATAATAAAATATAACTCAGGGACCTATTTGAATTTTGAATGAAATATTTTTTTTATTATTAATGCTGATGTGGCACGCACAGTTTGCTCTTTTTTTTTTTTTTTCCAGTTTTTCAACTGCTGACATGGCACGCAGTGGCACTTAACGTGCCACGTCAGCAGGTAACGGACACATCATTGTCTTGGCTAATGGCAATTTAACGGAAGGACCAATTTGACTTACGTTAGTAAAATTCGGGTACCTATTTGTCAATTTCCATAAATCAGGGACCAATTTGGGAGTTTACTCTTTCATAATTATTTAAATAATATTAAATTATTTACCAAACAGATAATTCTTTTCATTGTTTGACTCAACATTTAAAACACTACTAATTCTTGTGTCATTATTCATATGCAATATATATCATTGCGAATTTCATCCTTATCATATATTGCTGCAAATTATACACAAGATAACGGAAAGAATTTATAAACTTTACATTAAATTGTATTTTTAAAGAGTAAATTATCAATTCAATTTCTGAAAAATCATTGAGTTGAAATTTTGATATTTGAAAAATTAAAATATACAATTCAATCATTGAAATAATCAAATGATATACTCGAAATTTAATTTTTATAGATTAAAAAGTATATTTAATTTTTTTAGAGATTAATAAGTATACCGTTTGATTTTTTAAGGAGTTAAACTATATATTTCAATATTTTAAGGACTGAATTATCAATTTAATAGTATTTCATGGATCAAATTATTAATTTACCTTTTTTAAAAAAAATTGATTTTTTCTTTGTTTAAATCATTTAGGTGACCAGCCAACCCTCAATAAAATAGATTATAAAAAATTGATTTTATGAGTCTGGTTCAACCGGTTCGAGTTTAGATATAGTAGTATAAAATAAATATTTATTTTTATATATAAAAATATGATACTTTAAAAATTTATATATTGAAAATATATTAAATTATAAGGATAAAATTCCAAATATTATTTCATACATATTGAAATATTATAATAATACTTTCTTATTTAAGGTTCTAATATGAATAAAGTACTATAATATTTAGGTTTGGATCTTGACATGAACGAGTATTAAAATTAATTTCATCATTGGACAATATTAGAACATCCCACATTTCCACTGTACTATGGCGCAAATGCTAATATGTCGCATTGGCAACATTTTACATATGTCAGGGACTCAGGATATCATTGCTTTTAGAGAACCATTGGATGGATTGGACTATTGGCTTGGATTGGAAATATTGGATATTGGATAACTTCTAATGATACGATTTTCTTGCATATTTATTTTTGAACTTATTTTTATATAAATATTTTAATTTTTTTAAAATATATTTTAAAAAATTATTTAAATTAAATTTATATTAAATTACAATAATACTATTAATGAAAAGTAACTCTTCGCATTTTTTAAAAATAACATTCTATTTTACTTTTTTAAAATTTCAAGTTACCAAATACATTTGTTGAATTTTTTATTTTTAAAATTCAAAAACAATTTTGTAAGAGTGGACTCAAATTAACAAGCCCCTTATATATATAAAAGCATTCTTCATTCTTTATCTTTCTCTTTATAATGACTTATACTCAGGCCATATATATATATATATAATGACTTATACATTGAAAATACTTCATAAAAATAATCTCCATAAAGCACATTTGCAAACACTCTCCCTTATAGTCATGTACTTGATAATTTATAATTAGTTTTGTACACTAGTGGTTATTGAATTAATGTTTTATTAATTATTGTATATTATACTGGCCCGATATATACATGTTCCATAAAAGCTAATTCAACTTTTTATTATTACGAGTTTTTTTGGCAAGGATACATTGAGATGTAAAGTATATACTAAAAATATTTTATACTCACAAATCGTCTAAAATATTATGAAGGAAAAAAATTAAAAGATGGTCCAGCTAATATCTCCTAATTTAGCTTTGTCGCATTCACCTAACATTAGAGATTGAACTACTACGCATCCATTCTCATTGACAAATATTCATTCGTTTAATAATTTGTTCATCTCCAAATCTAAGTGGAACCACGCAGTCTCCTATACATTTTCTATTGCATGATCAATTTCTGTGAATTATCTTCGTATCAAAGCTCCAATTTGCTTTCATTTTTCTCAACAATAATGAATTAATTTTTGCAATTCAGACCTAATAATTTATTTATCACGTTATTACCATTTTTTTCGGGGGAAATAATGAGAGATGTTTTAGACGTGACGGTAAATGCACTTACTTGTTTCATCTTTATTCTCAATCACAACTTTCCCCGGTTAGTTTTAACAGTTGTGAAGAATTATAGTGAAGTAAGGATCAAAATGTAGATAAATATAATTCTTGTCTAACAATTTTGACTTAACACATTTCTTTAACTTAATTAATGCTTAATTAGGGGGTTTCCATGTTAATACGCCATTATTTAAAGCGAAAAGCAGTGAGGTGAACTACTTTTATTACACTAAAAGTATGTAATCAGAATTGCAAAAATTATTATTTTTCACCGAGAAACTAATTTTAAATACTATATTACCGCGCGACAACTTCATGGGCAACCTAACAAAAACTAAACTGATCCAATTTCAGAGCCATGCGATTGAGATTTTATTTAAATATCATCAATTAAACGTTTTTTATCAGTTAAAAAGTATCTCTGAATATAATGAAAAGAAAGTAGAATTTATTTTCAGAACTCTTAAAACTATGGGAAGAAATTGAACACGAGTCATGTATATACACAAGCACAACCACTAATAGTTGATCTATATTATATAATTAATTTGCATGTGTTACATATGTATTTGGATCATCATACAAATGTTTGACTTTTGTTCCAAGCCTCGTCGTAATGTGTTTTTTTCCTTCTAACTGATAACAATAATAATTCAAGTTGAGTGTATATACGAAAACAAGATTGGGTAAACAATAAACAGGATGGTTGAATAGTGTTGTATTTCCTTCAATCTTATAGGCATAACAGGGGTACTTAGGATGTAAAATAATAGAGAGACAAGTGTAAAAGAGTAAAGAAGAAGAAATTTTAGATTTATTAGTGATTTGGGAATTCCAATTCTCATTTCCCACCAACTCTCTCTAACAAAGAAAGAAAGATCAGAGGCGGCATATGAATCATAATATTAATATCACACTCAAGGCAACGAAGGCTAAAAGCCTAAAACCCAAAAGGCGTTGAATTTGTGTGTGTTTGTGTGTGCCTGTTAGACTGTTACTTTTCCGTTCGCTTTCATTTATTTAATTATTTCCATTTTATTATTTTTTCCTTCTTTTTTATTTATTTTACAAAACCCCCCTTGGCGCCCAAAGTGTCCAGTGTCAACCACAACATAACCATTTCTCCCTCTCTCTCTCTCTCATATTCTACAGAGAACAGAACATAACAGAACAGAGAGAGAAAGAGAAAACCTAAAGAATATAGAGAAGAAGCTGCGAGGATCGGAATAGGAATCGGAATCAGAATCAGAAGAAAAGCGCGCAGCGAATTGATTGAGGAAGACGAAGAGAGAAATTGAGTCGATGAGAACATCGTCGTCGTTCGGAAGAAGCAGGTCCAGCAATTACAGTCGCGAATTGGAGTTAGCACAAGAAGACATCATTCATCAAATCCGCGTGAACTCACCACAACAACCACCACAAGCGCCAAATCCACATGCCTACGGCGCAATGCTGCCGAATTTCCTCAACGATCTCAGAAGAAACCATAACCACAAGCTCCAGCAGCAGCAGCATCAGCAACAGTTGGTTGAAATCACTTTAGATCTCCAAGAAGACGCTCTCGTCCTCTGCAATGTCTCTCCCGCCGCCGGCGAAAATTCCGACTCCGGCGATGATTTCGCTTCCGCCGCCTCCAGTTTCTGCCACAAGTTGCCGTGGTCCAGATCCTCGTCGTTCTCTTCCGCCGAAGATCCTGCCATAACCGCTCGTAATGCTCGAAGGATCAAAGCAAAACTTGAACGGACGAGATCTGGTGCGCAGACGGCTCTTAAAGGGCTCAGATTCATCAGTAGGACTACCGGTGCCTCCGATGCCGATAAGCTATGGGCGAAGGTTGAAGAAAGGTTTCGGTTACTTGCCAGGGACGGCTTTCTTGCTAGAGAAGACTTTGGTGAATGCATAGGTATACCGTATAGTCGTATACATATACATTAGCATATATATTGTTAAGTGCGATTTTGTTTGGATGCCGAGAAAACTAGTTTGGAATTGATTCTTATTTGTTTGAATTATTGAAAAAGGGATGCAGGATTCCAAGGAATTTGCGGTAGGAATATTTGACGCACTAGCGAGAAGGAAGCAACGGAAAGTGACAAAGATAAGCAAAGACGAACTGTACGACTTCTGGTTGCAGATTACGGACCAGAGCTTCGACGCTCGCCTTCAGATTTTCTTCGACATGTAAGTTCCTTCGCTCATTCTGCCAATTCTTTTTGTTCCATTTCAAGTTTTAAGGATTAGAAATGTTTCACTCTTTTCATTTTGATCAATTAATTACTAATTAGCATAGTCGTCTGTAAAAAGGTTTATCGGAGTACGACTACCACTCTCTGCTCTACTCTGTACAGCCGATACTCAATAGTCAATCAATCCTAACCTCCCAAGTAAAAGTGTAAAACTCTAAACTAAATGAATTTTTTAATTCTTTGGATCATTCTTACCCAGCCTTAACGCAGCTTAAAATATTGCATTATTGCATAACATGCCCCAGTCGAAGCTCCAATAGTATAGAGAGGAGACAAGTGTCCTTTAAATAAGTCCGATACAAATAATAAAAAAAAAGTTATAAAAATATGAGAGATTTGCATGACAGTCTTGTAATGAATTTTAAATATATAGAACTAATCTTAATACAGAAACTAATAACATCCTGGCTTATAATGGCAATAAAATATCCATGAAAAGGTGGGAAATGGATCAGCTCAATTACACTTGCTAAAGTATGGTCGAATTATGTTTTATTGACCTTTGGATTATTTGACTGAAAATGCATGTGTTGACTTTTAATCCAAATCAATGGTGCAGATTTAATACTTTAGTTTTCATACTTTAGCTGAGCCACTCCCGAAAAGGTGAGAAAGAAAAAAAGGAAAAATGGATTAATATGATTTTTTTTTTTAAAAAAATTGGTTTATTTGGAATTTTAGCCTTTGTATTAATATGCATGAGTACAAAACAAATGAGATACCTGGCAAATTAGATGGGATACCTTTTAATTTTAGCATATGTATTGATAAATGAAAAGGACAAAAGGAGATGGGGGTTAAAGCACAATTTTCACTAAGTTTTGGACTGAAACAACCCCAATATCCCATGTTCATTGGAATGCATCATGCCAGCAAATTTAGAACATGCGCCCATATAATTTTTCATTTTTTGATAATATATATTCTTCAATTTATTTTTTACACAAATGTATTAATATTCTTCAAATGTAGTTCAATTATGTTTAAAATTGTTTACATAAAAAGTCACAAACAACGTTTTGAAACGGCCAACACTCGTGAGAGCCTTCTCAGAAGCCTTTTTTAGTTATCCTCTCTCTTCATTTTTAAAATTTTATTTTATAAATATGAATTGGATGGGGGAGAGAGGAGAGAGAGCGGGAGAAAAAAGATGGAGGCAAAGCCATTTTAAAATTAGATGATATAATATTGAAAAGTCTCCCATCTAATTTAGTTTTATAAATAATTATTTTTTACATAAAATATAATTCCAAATCAACTAAATTTTTTTTTTGGCCTGAAAATCAACTAAATTATTCAACTGTTATATGAAGAATTTAATATGTCAACTTCATATTAAATTATTAATTCAACTGCTTTACTGTTATATTTTAAATATAATTATAATTTTTTATCAATAGGAAGTAAATGTAGATTTAAAAACAAAAAATATATATTAAATGTAATTAAATAATTTTCTTATCCCACCTGCCAGCTGTGATCGAGCTAATCAAAGTCACTAGATGAGAGGATATTTTTTTCTTTTTATTCTCACTTTTGAATAATTCATTAATTTGTTTATTTCAGGGCGGATAGTAACGAAGATGGAAAGATTACAAGGGAGGAGGTACAAGAGGTAAGATCAAGTTTTACTTAATAGGTTTACAAGTGATCATGTTACTTTCAAGTTTTAACCCACTTTAATTATACATGTGCGTTCAAACTTCAAAGTTTTACTTTAATTTTACATCTGAAATTACACTAGCTAATTAACTATGTGTCTGATATGAATGAAAATAAAGAAATTAAGGATATATTCGGTGTTCCAATAGTCAATACACTATATTTATTTATTGAATCAATGATTAATTAATAGTTAGACAGACTGGAAGGTTAATCCACGATACTCAATTATTTTCTACTCATTCAATCTAGAATTCTAGATCCATTTCCTCTCTACTCATTAATGAGTAAAACCATCGATTCACTTGATTCTGTATAAAAGAAATGTTCAGGCACATTCTTCAAGAATTTTTTTTTTACGAAGTGATGAATAGCAGTTTAGAAATATTATTAAACAGATAAGTAAATCAAACCAAAGATTTTGTGAAGACAAGTTGGAAGACACAGTAAAAGTACTTCAGATGAATTATGATATTGAGATTTTAAAAGACTTTAATTATAAAAATTAAATTATCTGATTATATTTTTGTTCTATTAGCCTGTTACTATTTAACAAAGTAAATTTATATGTACCAATAAAGCATATCCAAATATTAAGCTTTGATACTGATATATATATTTTAAATTTTAACTGGCAGCTTATAATGCTCAGTGCTTCAGCAAACAAGCTATCGAAACTGAAAGAACAAGCCGAGGGATACGCTGCCTTAATAATGGAAGAGCTAGACCCAGAAAACCTGGGATACATTGAGGTAAGACTAAGACGGGTGTCATCGCATTCATAAGAAATGAGAATTATCACATTCATAAGAAATGGTGTCATTGCATTTGTGGCAAGTGATTGTATATCTATTTGTGTGAGCATTATGCGACAAGAATTGGTGTCATTACATTTGGACTTTTGCTGTTTGTTCAGTTGTGGCAGTTAGAAATGTTGCTGCTACAGAAAGATAGCTACATGAAGTGCAGCAGACAACTGAGCAGCCCAAGTGTAGGTTGGAGTCAAAATTTGAGTGGTTTGAGGCCCAAAAATGTGTTGGAAAGGTTATGCAGGACAATCATGTTTCTCGCTATAGAAAATTGGCGGAGGGGTTGGATCTTTTTACTGTGGTTGGTTGCCATAGCTTCTGTTTTTGCCTGGAAATTTTATCAGTATCGAAACAGAGCAGTTTTTAAAGTTGTTGGCTACTGCTTACCAATGGCCAAAGGTGCTGCAGAGACCCTCAAGCTCAATATGGCTCTCATCCTTTTACCAGTTTGTCGGAACACTTTGACTTGGCTTCGTTCCACTAGAGCCAGGTCATTCGTCCCCTTTGATGACAACATCAATTTTCACAAGGTAACACAGCAATAATATTTAGTTTAGTCTTTGAAAAAAAAATATAACATTCAGTTTATGAAAGATACAAATGCAATCAATTTAGTCATTTTGTTAGAATATTAATTACTATAATTTAACAATAAATATGATTTTTTTAACATTAAATCATTTTTGTCAAATTAATTGTACTTTATCTTTTGAAATTAAATTGCGACATTTATCATTTTTCAAGATCAATTTATTAATTTATTCATAATATTATTATTTAAATGAAATAAGAACGTGAAATGATGCTTTATTTCGTCTAGAAGTTTTACCTGTTCAGTACGAGTAGGAGTGATAATCTCAACCCATTATCCACCAACCCAACCCAACCTATATAGATAATGGGTCAAGATGGGTTGGGTCCAAAATTGACTCATTAAATTTGGGTTGGGTTGGGTAAAACCCATGGGTTATCCACCCAACCCAAATTTGTATCAAAACTATATAGTTTCATAAAAGGGGTTGAATATACAATTTCATAAAGTTTTGCAAAAATTACAAAATGCCTCCCCCAAAAACTTTCAAAATTTATAAAAACGTCCCTAAACCATAACATTTGAGGACTAAAATGAAAATTATAAAAAAAATTTGGACCAAAATTGTAATTTTGAAAAAAAATTAGAAAAAGATAAAATTACAGATTAGTCCTAAATTTGAAAAAAAAATGCACTTTAGTCCCACCAAACTGTGAGATCAATGGAAGGAAGATGAATTTTGCAAATTTTTGCAAAAATTACATAATACCCTTAAATATTTTCAAAATTTACAAAAAAGTCCCTATATCATGATATTTGAGGACTAAAATGAATTTTTTTAAAAATAATTGGAGTCAAAATGTAATTTTTAGAAATATGAAAAAGGTGAAAATTGAAAATCAATCCAAAATCTGAAAAAAGAATACTATTAACTCCTAAATTTGAATAATTTTAAAAAATATTCTAATTAATTAGTTTATAAATTAAATAATATAAATACTTTAAGATGAGTTCATGGTTGGGTTGGGTCACCCCTTAATTTTATGGGTCATGACCCACCCATGACTCATTTAGATAGGTGATGACCCATTTATGACCCTACCATTTACAACCCAACCCAAAACCAACCCAACCTAACCATTTGCCACCCTAAGTACGAGCCTAGAAGACAATTTGAAGGGGTTTTTTTTTTTTTCTCTCGCGGGAATCAGTTGCAAAATCCCATTGACAATTATAATTCTATTGCCACCAAAAGTGGCAGTGATTTTTAATGCATACTTAATTCATCCTCTTATTTTGCAGATGATAGCTTGTGCAATAGCTATTGGAGTCGTTGTTCATGCAGGCAATCATGTAGCATGCGACTTTCCCCATTTAATAAATTCAACCCCTCAACAATTTGCACTTATATCTTCTGATTTCCACAACAAAAAACCCACATATAAAACACTCTTAACTGGTATTGAAGGCCTGACAGGAATTACAATGGTTGTTTTAATGACCATCTCATTCACACTTGCAACCCATTACTTTCGGAGAAATGCAGTGAGGCTTCCCCCACCTTTCAACAGATTGACAGGATTTAATGCATTTTGGTATTCACACCACCTGCTTAGCCTGGTCTATGTTCTACTATTCGTCCATGGAAGTTGCTTGTACTTAACCCACGAGTGGTATCAGAAATCGGTAAGAGTTTTTTGAATTATAATCTACGTTACAAAGTTAAAAGTGAACTTGCCTTAAATACTGACAGAATAAATTTGACTTTGCTTAATGCCAGACATGGATGTACATCTCTGTTCCAATATTGCTGTACACAGCAGAGCGAACTCTGCGAACGTGTAGATCAAAACATTATTCAGTTGAAATACTAAAGGTAATATACCTAATTTTTTTTTATTTTATTGGCTACTTTAAATTGTGGGTGAGTAACTTATCCTTCAGGGTTGGAATAATTTGAGATAAATTTCCCTTCAAAAAGAACCACCTTAAACTTCGCAGGTTTCGATGCTACCAGGAAATGTATTTTGCTTAATCATGTCTAAGCCAAGTGGATTTATTTACAAAGGCGGACAATACATATTCTTGAAGTGCCCAAAAATCTCTCCATTTGAGTGGTCAGTCTCCTGATTCTGGCTCGCATTTATCGTAGATGAGATGTTATTGTACATCTAAACTTCAGATTAACCATCTCTACTCAAACACATTTCAGGCACCCATTCTCTATCACTTCAGCAGCAGGAGATGACTACCTAAGTGTTCACATTCGTACAGTGGGAGACTGGACGCAAGAATTGAAGCTACTTTTAACTGAAGAAGATGAATTGTCTTCATTTAAAGGTCCAGCAAAATTAAGTGAACTAGTGCAAATGGAAGAGAGAGGGTAATTAAGTTAAAGGTTAGGTTCTTAGTGTATGCAAGAAAACTTTGAAGCATAGATTATTCAAAATACATCTTTGATACGCAGACAGCCGAAACTGCTTGTTGATGGTCCTTATGGAGCACCTGCACAGGATTACCAGAATTACGATGTACTGCTTCTCGTAGGATTGGGAATCGGAGCAACGCCCTTCATTAGCATTCTCAGAGATCTTATCAACGACACCAGAACAGTTGAAGAACAAACGGTACAATTATTAACATACCAACCTTCTTGTAGAGTTGGCTTTTACTCTCCTTTCAGACATTAATATTGATTACCTCAACGTAGGAGTCAAACACAGAAACAACCACGTCAGATGAGAGCTACAATAGTTTTACATCTTCAAGTTTTGCATCAAGTGGAGGAAATAAGAGACTGCGAAGGACTACAAATGCTTATTTCTACTGGGTTACCAGGGAGCCTGGATCTTTTGAATGGTTTAAAGGAGTGATGGATGAAGTTGCAGAATTGGACCGCAAAGTAATACATGTTGTTTCCTGTCAATTTAATATTTTACTATCACACATCAGGTTATTAACTAGCACCCTTCTCTTTTCCAAAATGAACTACGTTTTAGGGTCAAATTGAACTACACAACTATCTCACTAGTGTTTATGAAGAAGGGGATGCAAGGTCAACCTTAATCACAATGGTCCAAGCTCTCAACCATGCCAAACATGGTGTTGACATCCTATCAGGAACCAGAGTAAGATCTTCTATACTTTAATTTATGGTTTATTAAAGTTAACTTTCACTTGCCTAAACATGAATATTCCTTTTCTTTTGCAGGTAAGAACACACTTCGCCAGGCCTAACTGGAAAGATGTTTTCACCAAGATAGCCATCAAACATCCAAATTGTACAGTAGGTAAATTACTTGCCACAAACTGCAGCACCATTTATTAGAGTAAACTAATAATTTGATCCCTAAAAGATCAAGCAGTTGACAACTCAGTCCTTAAAAGATTCAAAAATACAATTTAATCCCTAAAACATTAAAACAGTATACTTTTTAATCCCTGAAAGATTAAAACAATATACTATTTAGTCCATGAAAAGGACTAATTAGTATACTATTTTGATCTTTCAGGGACTAAATTGCACATTTCAATCTTTCAAGGACTGAGTTGTCAGCTAAGCAATCTTTTAGGAATAAAATTGTTAATTTACTCCCATTTATTATAATGAATGTTATGAAAAATAGACCAGACTCGATGGTCAAACTGGGACCCACAAGCGAAAGCAGGTTTGTTTGAATCATTAGATCGTTTAAACGGTTTGACCGCATTGATCCGGGTTAAACTGTGAACCATAACAATTTTTAAAAAATCGACTGGGTCACAATTTTTATTGATAAAAAACATTTTTTTTTAATTTTTTTGTTGGTTTTATAAACCAAATGCAAATAATAATATAAAACCTAACATAAAATATTATAAATTTATTAAAACAAATAAAAAACTCATTTTTTATACTTCAATTAACTCAATAATTATTCATGTTGTGACTTTTATGTTTTGTTTGTATAGGACAATGAAATTATGGATTTACTAATAGGATAAATTACAAGGAAGATTCATTTAGTTTAAAAGTGTTAATTTAGGGCTTGAGGTTTACTCTGTTAGCAAAAAAGGTCCCGTGGTATATTTTCATCTAAAAATTAATGGAAAAATGAGTTTTCCTTTCATTCAAACAGGTCCCTAAAACCTGCAAATCAAAAATCTCAATCCATTCTTTCTCATTTTCACACCATTTTCAAACAAAAAAATCATTATCCCAAATAAAATCAAGTAGCAAAGGAGTAACAACCACACAAATATGATTTAAAAGTAGAAGAAATAATTGAGGTACAGAAAACTAACATTCCCAAACATTATATTAATATCTAGTTTCGTTTTCGTCAAGTTGGGGACCCAGTAGAATATGGATAAAACTTGAATTGAGGTTTTTGATAAAGATGATAAAATTTCTAGACTATTCTAATAGGAATTAGGTACCTAAGTGAAAGAAAATTTTGAAAGAAGGGTGAAATCTAGATAAAAATGCATATTTTCGTTAATTTTCAGACAGAAATATACCACATGGACCCTTCCTACTAACAGAATAAACCTCAAGCCCCAAATTGTCACTTTTTAAACTACCTCAATCTCTAAATATCCCAAACCATAAAGACCTTCCTTATAATTTAACCTTACTAATACATGTTATTTTTATTTAAATTTTATAATTATTTTATTAATTATAGATTATTTATATTTAAATATTTATGACATTATCCAGTTTGACCGTCGATCCGACCGATTGAACCAATCAACGTGTGACCTAGAGATGTATCCAAGTCACGCTTCGGTCCACTTTTAATAACATTGATTATAATGCAAATTCAATCTTTCCTCTATCTCTCCTCCAGCTATTTTGAATGATTAAGAAATTTATAGAAGAAAGTGGAGCTGATCAATGCTTGTTTATAGAAGTCAAGGGTATATTTATGGGACCTGGATCCTCTACATTGTGCTCTCTGCATTTTTTGTGCATTTTAGAGAGATATAGGAAGTTCCTATATCTGGAAAGAAACAGCCATCAAAAATACATGAAACATGTTAATCCTGCAAAAGAAAATGAAAATACGAAAAATGGAAAAAGTAGTAATAATCAAAATTGAAAAACAGTTCCTTGCCTATCACTAACCAGCAAACCACTCTCTGAATAAAAAGCATGGGAAGTAATGAAAATGATGGACAGGTGTGTCAAGGAGGGATTAGAGAAGGAAACAAGTAGTTTAATTTTCACCCTAGAACCCCAACCTGTGGTCTTCACTTGATGATATTTATTTAGTAATTAAATTTAACTAGCAAATGGTGCATAAACTCTGCAGGGGTATTCTATTGCGGGATGCCAGTCTTGGCAAAGGAGCTAAAGAAGCTATCAAATGAAGTGAGCCAGAAGACAACTACACGCTTTGATTTTCACAAGGAGTACTTCTGAGATGACAGATTGATATTTAGACACTAGCAATTACTTTTGTCTATTCTTCTGTAATTATAGATTTTATGTTTGGAAAGGGAAATTAATAAACAGTGAGGTTGTGCTACTAGGGCGGGAAGGTGTAATTATATAGCATTTGTAATACAAATTCTCCACAATACAAAATCTATTAGACAGGAAAAAAATGTATAGATTTTTCAATTACAACCAAAAAAATGTATAGATTTTTCAATTACAACCAAAACACCCAATTTTGAAAAAGGCTAAAAATTTCTAATCCAACCAGACCCTGTTAGGATTTAAGGTTAGCCCTATGGGCTTCAATCAATTTTTTTTTTACTTTTTAAAAAGTTAAATTATATAACTTTTTAATGTGAACTAAAATTACAAAATAATGTCACAAGTCATAATTATTTAATATTCCTAAAATTACATAAAAAAAATTACTAATGTGAAAGTGAAAATAAGTGAAAAAATATATTTCACAATATTATTCATTATTCAACCCTCCATAACTATATAATTCTTGTCATTTTCTCAGAAAAATTAATTTCCAATTAATGTTTAACTTTATTTTAAGTATATAAAATATGAAAAAAAAATTGAATTATAATAATTAAATATTTTTTTAATGAAAATAGATGATTAGAACTAGCCCTAACAAAGCCCGACCCTAGCCCTATTTAGCCCTACTTTTATTAGGGCTGAACTAAAAAAACCTTAATTAAAAAATTAATAAATTTTTTAGGCCCGACTTTAAAATTAGTAATAATCAAAATTACTATGTATGCACTAAACTGTCAAAATGAGTTATGCCGGCAAAAAAAAATGAAAAGATGAAAAAAAGTAGTAATAATCAAAGTTGGAAAACAGTTCCGAGTGCATACACATTTTGACAGCTTAGTGCATACACACAATCCCGAGTAGGGATGAGCAAGTTGGACCGCCAACCCGCGAGCCCGCAGGAACCGACCCAACCCGCAGCTGCAGACTGGGTTGGTTCGGTCTCGCGGGTTGGTTTGGTTCAAAAAAATTGAGCCCGCAAGTGTGCGGGTTGGGTTACGGGTTCAGGGGTTGTGAACCCAACCCAACCCGCGAGCCCGCACATATATATATAATATATATTTTTATTATATATATTATTCTGAATCATCTCAGCCGCCCATTTTGTATAAGGAAAGATCTAGCCGCACATTTTGTAAACCCTAATTTTTCTTACTCCAACTAGGCATCTTCACAAACACGATCACAGAATCACTCTCCACTCTCAACTCTCTCGTCTCCTCAGCCGCTAGCCCCAAAATCGCTCTACCACCCAAAATCGTCGTCGCTTCTCAGCTGCTAGCCCCAAAATCGCACTACAGAATCGCCGTCGCCACACCCAAAATCGTCGTCGCCTCCACAAAATCGTCGTCGTTCTCGTTTTCTTTCCTGAAGGTACATGATTTTCATTCTTGTCTTTAGTTTTCGTGTGGTTGTTGTTATTTTCGAACCCTAGTCATTATTTTCTAGTTTTCCTCTTCACGAATCATTCTCTCTGAAGCCTAGTCGTTATTTTTGTGTCATGATTGATTCTGCTGCAGAATCAATTCACTGAAACAATGAAAACTAACTTCAAGTTTAGATTTTCAGTGAACGAAAATTAAAGTAGAGATTTTCGTTTTAGTGAACGAAACTCATTTAGATTTTCGTTTCAGTGAATTGATTCAAGCAGAAAGGAGCGAAACTTGGTTGTATTTTGAAAACTTTGCTGCAGAATCAATTCTTCTTTTCTTCTTCTTGTATTTTGAAAAATTTTAATCTTGGTTGTATTTTAATTTCAGGGATGTCTGGTCAAGGAAATGGACAGAGGCACAACCCGTGGGTTGGCCCAACCCAACCCACAGGCCCGCGGGTTGGGTTGGTTCAGGCTGAGATAAAAAAAATTTCAAAACCCAACCCAACCCAACCCGCATATTGCTGTGCGGGTTGGGCTGGAAAAACCCCTCAGCCCGCCCCAACTCAACCCGTGCTCATCCCTAATCCCGAGTCCTGACCAAAAATAATATGTCAGTATATTTTGTTAATCAAGGCTAGCAAGAAATAAAATAGCTTAACCACAATTGCAGATTTATGACAAGGAAGAAAACTTCAGCCAGCAAAAGAAAAGAGGCATGGCAAGCAGACTGCATCCACCTAAGTAGCAAAAAGAAAAGAAGCATGGCAAGCAGACTGCATATCTCCTAAGTAACAATGATTCAGGAAGAAAATGATAGACAACAATAACTCCAAGAAAATACAGTAAATGAGAAAAGGAGGGAAGACTATGAGTGGGAAACAACGGATAGGTGTATTACAGGTTGAAAATTTCTCACTGACATAACTATACTCAGGTCTACTTACCAGATTTTCTCGACAGAAGAAAGAAACAGATTGGACTAAACTAATGAAATGATCTTAATAACCTGGGGGTAAGCACAGAAACTAAGTGATACCATAACCCTAACACAGTAACCAATTCTTCTACTTGGTCAAATCGGCCATAGAACCTGGATATAAAATGAGAGTATCAATGAGAAGGTTAAGAAACCTTAAGATCAAAGGAGACTCTGGAAAATACTGACTTAATTAACCCGGGAATCAAGATTCAGGGTCTTCAGATAAACCTTCCATCTGCATATACGGCCTAAGGTCAAATTTTCCGGATAAAACTTGACCAGTGAACCGTGGTAGAAAACCACACATATTAGTGATCAGGTGTTATGTTTCACATTTAATAGAGAACAGATAATCAACTAGTCCATTACTAACCAAACACTACAAGACACTATAGCACATAGAGCCCAAATATTATACATGAAAATTATAGCATGACTTAAAAAACTTCCTGAATTTAGAAAGCCATTGTACAAGTAAATGTTGTGAGCTCATCTCAAAATCCCTATCAAGCTTCATCAGTTAGTACAAGGATTAACATCTAATGATTGGGTGAAAGTAATGTTTCTTAGGCTAAAGTTTCAACAAAATTTATGTCTTACCAGATTAATATCTATAATGAAGCAAAACTACTCTTTCAGGTGCTTAAGAAGTTTGGAGGCCCATCTTCTAACTCGTCTCTTCAATGTGTAACCAAAAACTACTCCAGCAACAAAGCAAATTGCACAAAGCTTTGAGCATGTCAACAAGGATACGGCTTGTCTGCCACATATATTAAAACAATATTCTCAAACTTAGAGGCCAAACGCTAACTCAAAAGACAGTTAATACTTGTAATAACTATATTCAAGGGTTTTCCTAACATCTTTTACTAGCACAAAAGAAAAGTGATAAATAATCAACAGTAGAGAACAGAGAAGCTCCTAAAACAACTGCAGAAACATTTTTTCAAAATCCAAAGTACAGCTAATAGTTATAGACATAGTCATAGATAACTATATAAAAATAAAGACCTCTTCATGCCTAGAGAAAGAAACCAAAGTAGTCAAAGGAGTACTACCGTTATAGTTACTAAAGATGCTTCAGAATAGCAGACATCATCAGACAAACCAAAAAGAACATATAAAATAATGCATCATACTAAAATAAACACGGCCATATATCTGCACAAATGTTTCCAACGAATGAAAAACTGCAGATCCTTTACAACAAGCCTATATAAATAATCTCAAAAACCAGATCGTGATTCACAACTTCGTATTTTTTCTTCGACAACACAAACAGCAGTAATGCACGGTATGAACCACTATAGAATCCCCTCCAGAGTCCAGACTTTCGATTTCAGTAGTCAGAGCATCATTAAATATGTACAATTCATACTAAATGATGGAACAGGATCCTGTTTGAGTAAACCGCTAGATTTTCAGTAACTCACACGGCATTCTAAAGACTTGCTAGCTCACAAAGCGCAGAAATATCATTCGCTAATTCACTGCCTCCCTATGTTAATTGAACAAGAATATCATTATACTTTCGATCTCAGAACCGAAATCAAAGATTCTCCGAATAATCACCGATCATAATACACATTAGCATCTACATCGAAATTAAACGATAGATGTTCATTCTCCATAACAAGCAAAATCCAACTCAAATTTGTGACCAGATCTAAAAGAAAGGAGTAACTACACTACAAGATAAACTAAGAAGCTGTAAGAGAAGGTGAGGACAAACCTAGGAGGTCTAGTAGTCAAAACAAGAGAGGAATTAGGAGGCGATATTGCAGAAGAAACTGCAACAGCATCTCCGGCCGATGATCCTCCATTTGCATTCAACCTCTCTAAAGGTGAGAGAAGCGAAGTAGATTTCTCGGCCGAAACTTTACGAAAAGAATCCATGGCTTCGATTTCGATTTCGATTTCAATTTGGCGGGTTTATGTGGAGGTTTTGAAGGCAGAGGTGTCGATAATATGAGAGATCGACCCAACAAACCCTTGTGTCAAATGATAAATACACAAAATGGGCTGAGTTTTATATTTTAATTTTAAAATTGGAAGCGGTGGACCAACGTGAGAGCATGATCCCGGTAACTTTTATATTAGGCTAAAGTACACTTTTAGTCTTATAACTTTATTAAAGGTCTCAATTTGGTCCTATAACTTTTTTTATTGCAATTTTGGTCCCATAACTTTGAAAAAGGTCTCAATTTGGTCCCATAACTTTTTTTGTTGCAATTTTGGTCTCATAAATTCTGTAAACGTCCCACTGTTGGTTCCACGTTGCTTTTCATTCATTTTTTGCCGTTAAAGATGATCTGACATACTGAGTTGAATGATGACGTGACAAATATGGTGAAGTGGATTTAACAGCATATAATGGATGAAAATCAGCTTAGAACTAATGGTAAGACTTTTCAAAAGTTATGGGACTAAAATTGCAACAAAAAAAATTATGGGACCAAATTGAGACCTTTGCCAAAATTATGGTACCAAAAGTACACTTTAGCCTTTATATTGTTATTAAAAAATAAAATAATATACATATGAGATTGTTTAAGACTTAAGTAGCTTCTTATATTTTCAGGCCACAAAAAAAAGTAAATTATATTTCTTTGACATTTTTAGTTAAACTGTGATGTATTTTTATATTTTTATTATGTTTTTAATCATAAAATAATAAATAATTTTCTATAGTTTAATTTGATCTAAATTAACCTAAAATAAAAGACGAAAAATTTGTCTTTACCAAAAGAAAAACGAAAAAATTGTAATTTATCAATGGAATAATCTACAATATAGAACTAATTTTGTTCTTAATTATAATTTGAAGGTTTTATTTTAAAAAATTGGCATAATAATTATAGAATCCAAGCAAAAAGCTGTCAAATTAATAAATTATATATATATATATGACCATTTTTCTTGAATGTTTGAATTTTTTTTTATACAAATGATGAAATGAATGTTTGAACTTTGAAGAAAACGCTAGAATGTAGAGCATACTCACTGTAATCCGTCTCGCCTTCCATTGATTGTCCCCAACCCGCGGTTACATCGTACTGATTGCAATTTGCAACATCTCGCTTTGACACTGCACGCACCCTTACTTTTCTGAAGTATAAAAAAAAATAGAACAAATTTTAGAGAGAACAATTTTACATATGGAATAATCAAATTAATTAACGATGACTGCATATTCTTTTTAAATTTCTTTCTACACTTGTCAGATCTTTCCTTTGTAGTGATTTAGCTTAAAACTTTATTAATACAGCTTCGTAGCTTAAAGTAGCGTATTAGCAGAATCAGATGAGTAGAGATTGGTCAGCATTCGTCCACGCTATAGAAATCCAATCTCATCAATAAGATGTGATGCCTCCTTATCTCTCTCTCTCTCTCTCTCACCCACATCTCACAACTTCAAAACCCCCTTTTCTTTTCTTAAAGCTCTCACCATTTTCGTTTTCATGGCTTCTTCTTCTTCCTGTTCCCTCGCCTCAAAGCACTCTCTTCTCACCTTGCTCCACACACAAACTCCCAAACACCCTTCTTCTCAAAACCTTCATTTTCCCTCCAGATCCTCCAAATCTCAATTTTATGGCCTTAAATTGTCTCATTCCTCCTCTCTTTCGACCCCACCAGCCACTTCTCCCATGAAATCTTCCATTTTTGCCAAGGTACGTGCTTACATTTGTGCGTAAATAAACTAGTACTTGTGTTCTTTTGGTGCTTGTAAAATGTAAATTTTGCTTGACAGGTGAATAAGGGTTCAAAGCCACCACAATTCACACTAAAAGACCAAGATGGGAAACCTGTGAGCCTCTCCAAATTCAAAGGGAAGCCTGTGGTTGTGTATTTCTACCCTGCTGATGAAACTCCTGGATGTACCAAACAGGTGACTACACCCAAAATTTTTAACGTTGTTTATTCCTTCAACCAATGTACCTTGTCTTTCGCCTTGTCCTGTTGCTGTACATGTCTATAGAGAATAGTAAGTTCAAATGTATGCTCTCTTTAACACGATCATATGAAATGGTTCATATATCTAAACTAGTCAATATGGGTTTTTTAATTAGTGGTTCATGTGACTACAGTGATAGGCGGATCTATGTACTTGGTAATTTTTGAATGATGTCATTCAGGGGAGAAAAATAAGGAAGTGAGTTCAAAGAAATTCCTTATTCCACCCTCAACTGGAAAAATTCCTTTTCCTTCTCCTAGCAAGATTATAAAACAAATGCAAGAAAAAGAAAAAAAAAATGGACTGTATATTCGCTTTGGATTTCAAATAAAAGCAGTACAGAAATAACAGACTACCCAGTAATATGAGTCAGTATCTAAGATTTTGTCAATTCAAACAATTACTAAGGGCATTTTTTGTTGTTCATAACCAAATAAAGAAAAGGGCAAAACTTAATTTTAGGTTGAAAATGAAGGATTTTGATGTTATTATAAAACAGTGATAGTGAGATTTAGATTTCTGCTGATATAAATCCAATGCCAAAACTCCCTTGGTTGCAGGCTTGCGCTTTCAGGGATTCATATGAGAAATTTAAGAAAGCAGGAGCTGAGGTTGTTGGGATAAGTGGTGATGATTCTTCATCTCACAAGGTAAAAACTCACAAGCTACACTACATTTAGTTTGTAACAAACCAAATAATCTTCTAAGCTGAATGTGTTGTTGAGGAAATTTTCAGGCATTTGCTAAGAAATACAGACTTCCATTCACTTTACTGAGTGATGAGGGCAACAAGGTAAGGAAAGAATGGGGAGTACCAGGTGATTTCTTTGGAGCCTTGCCTGGCAGAGAAACTTATGTTCTTGACAAAAATGGGGTGGTCCAGCTCATATACAACAACCAGTTCCAACCCGAAAAGCATATCGACGAGACTTTGAAACTACTTCAGAGCCTTTGAGGGCCTTCTGATTCTTTTGTTCTTATCACCCTCATCTTTTCTTGTCTAAGAGTTAGCCAAGTATGTGGTTATCTGCAATGTAAACCGCCATGAAATTATGTAACTATATATGATAGTTATAGCTGATATTCTGGACTAAACTCCTCTTCTTCTACTTTGCATTATTTTAATTTTTCTAGTCCATAAATAGAATATTTCCAAGTAGATTTTGATATTTGAAATTGAAAGGTTCATAATTTTATTGGTATATATGAACAGTACTGGTACAAGCTTCAAGATTTTATTGTTCTTAAACTTTATTGCTTTCTTGAACATCATGGACTAATGTTATAACATGCATACAACACAGACATGTGTTCAATCCTCCTTCAAGTAGTCTTGACTGCCATAAGGGCTTAATATTTCTGATATCCAGTTCTTCTTCCTCCTCGAATTCCAATCTATATCTCCACAAATTTCATCGCTATGGTTGATGCTATAAGTAGAAATGCAATGCCTTTTGTAGAATCTGGTGGATCTCTTCATTACATTCATCTCTTCAAGTGTGTGTGAAAGCATCTCCTCCACACTTGGCAGCTTGAACTTCTCATCAATCAGTTGAGATAGCCATATGGATCGTAGCTCTGAAGAGTGAAGATTTGAAACACTCTCCACATAACCCACAAATGCCACGTTTGGAATCAATGGATGAATAGTTCCCCTGCACTCAAACATATATTAATTAAAGAATTAATTTATTAATTAGTTAATTACCTGTATAAGGGCATGACTCCAGAGGGGTACTCCAAGAGACTCTGAAAAGGTTGTGGCAAAATGGTTTTAAGCTTCTTCTTGCCATCAAAATCAGTAGCAAGAATGACCACATCAGCCTCCAATTTGGTGGTCTTCAAATTCAATTCCTCCATTCCAGAACCATCACTTTGAGGCTCTTTTGAATGCAATCTTACCCTTATCAGCTTCGAATAAATCCTCAGGCATGATAGCCATCTGACAAGATGCATAACCTTCCTCAAATGGGTGTTCTGGCCTGAGTCCATACTTGTCCAAAGGAAGTTTCCATAGAAGATAGGATTCAATGAATTTTGAAATCCCAAGCCTCTCTTTAAGATTCATCATGAAAAAAACAAAATATTAGTTATTTAGTTACAACTTTCATCTAGGCTTATATTATATGATGGGTAATTTGGTGAACAGCCTTATATCTCGAGAGGTTAAAATTTTACTATTAGTTGTATTTTGATATTTTTTTCACTTTTTTTTATAAAAGAAAAATACATAACGAGTTAAAAATCTTACAATACATACAGTACTCGTACAATCTTAATGATAATAAAAGAACATCACTTATACAAGCTTAAAGATTTTATAACTACATTTTGGTTTCGAAGTGTCAGAACAGCATTTTTTCAGCCCTTTATTGCATTGCACATTTCCTATCATCATAGTACGTAATTGATACGGGCATGGGATGAGGCACTTTCAAAGCTAGATATACTGAGCCAATGAAAAAAAAAATTGTATAATTCAAATAGTAATAAAGCTTCAAATAATATTGAAAATGTCACTTTATTTGGTCCAAAACTCCAAATAAGTCTTCACATGTATAATACCTAGATCCAACTCTCATCAAACTTGATGTTTTCAAACCCAAAATATATAAAACAGCTTTATATTCAGCTCATGCTGATAAAGTGACGTTTTCAATATTAATTGAAGGCCAGATTAATTGCTATCTGAATTTTATTCAAGTCGCTTCCAAAAGCTCATTTATTGACTCAATATTTAGTGCCTAGCTTCCATGCCCGTATCAGTAATGAGCACACCCAAACACAAGGTGTTCAATCCTTCTTCAAGTAGTCTTGACTGCGATAAGGACTTAATAGTTCTGATATCCAATTTTTCTTCCTCCAAGAACTCCAACCCATGTCTTCACATATTTGATCACTGTGATTGATGCTATAAGTAGTGATGCAGTGCCTTTTGTAGAATCTGGTTGATCTCTTCATCACCTCCATCTCCTCAAGTGTTTGTGAAAACATCTCTTCAATCCTTGGCAGCTTGAACTTCTCATCAGCCAGTTGAGATAGCCACATGGATCGTAGCTCTGAAAAGTGAAGGTTTGAAGGATTCTCAAGATAACCTAAAAATGCCATGTTTGGAATCAATGGATGAATGGTTCCCCTGCCATTAAAATAATGACTCAATAATGTATAGATCAAGCATATAGTTTTTAGTGAGTGTGATCATAGGGATACATTATTCATTATTTAAAGAAATATATTATTACCTGTATAATGGCATAATTCCTGCAGGGTACTCCAAGAGGCTTTGATAAGGTTCTGGTAAAATGGCTTTGAGCTTCTTCATGCCATCAAAACCAGTGGCAAGAATCACTACATCAGCCTCCAATTTACTGTTATCTTCAAATTCAATTCCTCCATTCCAGAACCACCAATTGGAGGCTTTTTTGAACACAATCTTACCCTTATCAGCTTCGCTAAAGAAATCCTCTGGCATGATAGCTAATTGACAAGATGCATAACCTTCCTCAAATGAGTGTTCTGGTTTGAGTCCATACTTGTCCAGAGGAAGTTTCCATAGTAAATAGGATTCAATGAACTTGGAAATCCCACGCCTCTGATAAAGTTCATCACCAAAACATGCATGGAACTTTCACTTAAGGTTAAAATTTTTTATCAGAGAAAAAATATACTAATCGAAATATATGACTTGGTCTCTGAAATATTGTAATCCTCAACAATTTGGTCCTTGAATCAAATTTAGGGACCAAAAAATATTGATTCAGCACAAATTTAAGAATTCATTTACAATTTGAACCGAGTCATCCAAAAAGTACAAAATCAGTTCAAAATTAGGGGTTAAATTGTTGATAGTGCAATATTCTAGAGATCAAATCGTGTATTTCAATTATTCAGGAATTGATTTGTTGACTCGGTACAAGTTAGAGATACAATAATAAGTTATTTTTTTTATTATGGAATATAGCATATTGACTATTGAGACTCCCGCTCAGTTCATTATTCAATTCCAACAAGCTATAATCTTATAAAGTACACACACAAACAAATATATGTAATGTATGTTTATATAATGGTGAAAAAGGTAAGGAATATATGTGAGAAATTTACCAATGGATAGAAGAGGGCACAGAAAAGGGTTTTCAGAAAACTCTGGTTTGGTCGTTCATGAAGGAACTGAGAAGCTCTTGTAGAATAGAACAGAGAAAATGGCAATCCCCAGATTTTGTAATGTGGAATTGCCCAGTGCAACGTTCTGATCACCATTGTGCAAGCTTCTCCTTCAGGTCCTTCACAACAGAGTATATAGAAAGTTAGAAACACATGTCTCTAAATTAATTTAGGATTTTTTTTAATAAAAATATCATTGGGTTAATTTATGACTTGATTGATCGATACTATATATGTTAATTTTTTCCCAGAAGAAGACCATTAGACCAACTTTGTCTATGATTTTTTAACATAAACGAGTTTGGGTATTTTTCTGTTACATTAATCCTAGCTAACTAATGATGCTCTATATATACACTGATCTTGAGATAAAAAAGTTTAATGGGAATTACTTCATTTAAATGGTCATGCCACCAGGTTGAAAAAAAAAAACCGAAGTTAGATTTTTTATTTCTGAATTTAGTCAATATACATCTAAAACTCTCACTAAATAAGCATCCAATAAGAGGTTGAAAAGGTTAAAAAGGAAGAGGAAATTAAAGTTGTTTGCTAGGATAATACTAATTTATGACTTGTTTTATAAAAGTTTTTTGTCCACTGTTCTTTTGTTATATATATATATATATATATATTTGAATAAAGAAATAAATGCATCAGAAAATACCTTGGTTGGCATGTGCACATTCCATGGCTAAATCAAGAGCTGACTTTTTGAAGCCGACAACGACAACTTTTTTTCTCGTGAGAAGCTGAGAGGCAGCTTCTTTATCAAGCTTGCAGTAATGAAGAGAGTGCATAACCTTCCCTTTGAAAACTTCTGCTCCTTTGTTTCTTCCAAAACTTGGCATCTTTGGAATGTCACCATATTTTCCCATGCATATCACTATCATCTCGAACGCATACCACTGATCCCACCACAAATAAATCATAATATTCCAATCATCAACTATATATTCCATTCATTACTACCCCATCCAATTAATTTCTCTATATTATTTATATACATATATTCAAAGAAAATTGTATCAATTAATTTAAGTGCATAGTTATAGATATTGCTCTATGGGAAAATTAAAGTTTAATAATAAAAATAAGATACTTATAATTCAAGAAACTTTATATATTTTTTTTTATTTTTAACACTTAAATTAGGTAAAAGACTAAAAGTACTCTTGATATCCTCACAATATGAAGTTAGTTATGTNATATATATATATATATATATATATATATATAGTGAAGACCTGAATGGTGTGTGTGTGATTGGTTTGCACAGCAACTTCCCACACAGGGTGACCAGGGAGCAAGGTTCCATAGTCACCACCGTTAACACCTCCGGTATCGGCAAGATAACGGATTTGAACGACTTTGGAGTTGAACCTGACGTACTTGAGGAGATCAAAATGGCGAGCATAAGATTCCAAATAGTTGAGTATCTCAATATGAGTAGGGGGATTAGGGTCATCTCTTTGAGGCCATGGGAAATCACTGAACTCATAAGAACGTCGGTGTGACTGAAGCCTTGTGGTATTATAGGAACAATGCCTCCAAATCCCTCCAATCGACTCTGAAGCCTCAAACACAATTGGGTTGTAGCGGGACAGCTGTTTTGCCGCCGCAATGCCGCTAACTCCGGCGCCAATGATCCCGATGCTCGACACCCACGCCGGCTGCTGCCTTTGGTGGCCCTCCATGATTTCAAGTAGCCACAGATTAAACCAAACTTGGTTGGTCTAGTGGTCGGCTCACTAGGTCGCTTAAACAAGTGTCGGGGTTCAAATCTCACCTTGTGTATGCAGGGTAGACCCTTAAATGAAGTTCAGATCTGCGAGAATTAGTCTTTAACCTATCGGACTGAGATATCTGGACAACAAAAATAAAAAAGTAGCTACAGATTTTATTTGTGAGATAAGATATTTGTGTGTGTGTGTATGATCGATCCAGAGATTGAGAATGTGTATATATATATATATATATATATGCAATCAAGGGTGAGGCGTCCTGTGATATATAATTCTTCTTGTGTCCGTTCAATATTTGATGATTGAAAAAGGTAAACATTTGCTAGTCATAATTGTTTATATTGCTGGATTATTTCTTTGAGATTTCTGATTGATTATAACAAGTGTTTTTATTTATTTTTCATTTTTTTACTTGTCTGATTTTGAAGTTTCATCCAATTAATACAAAGTCAACGTGTATTATTATAATACATAAGTCTTTCAATGAGGATATATATATATTTACATTCACTTGATCTTGAATATAAATATTATTTTAAGTAATACTGAACTGTTTAGATCATTTTACAATTTACATTACTAGCTAGTTATTGCTCATTCTTAATAAAATTATTTTATTCAGAGAATGAAGGTTTAACTAACAACTTGCATACATTCGTCACTCTTCACTCGTCATGCTGAGAGCTATATATAGCGTGAAGCAGAGATCATTACATATTTCATACTTGAGAGGGAGGCATTATAATTTACAATACAATATGTATATATATATATATATATATAATGAATTTCATATGACTCAAACTCAGCCTCAACCATAGTTAATTGTGAAAAATTATTTATTATGCTTAATTTTTGTATTTTATTATTATAAATATACTTACTAATTTTATAATTAATATGATTGATAAGTAGGATTATATTGATATTATTTTATATTTTATAAAAGAAGAGAATTAGGAAACTCATTCATGTTTGAAGAATCTTGATTCTATATATTTGATTTGGTGTAAAAGTATTTTTTTCGTCTTCAAATTTTGTATTAATTTTTTATTTTGTCGTCAAATTAAAGTTTATTTGTTGTTAATTTTTTAAAAAAAAGTATATTTTGACCAATTTTATCATTTATTTATCTTTGTTCAATAAATTAATAATACATTTTATTGTAATTTTTAATTTCAATTTTTTTTTTAACAATTTTATATTATACATCATTAATTTACTAGATAAAATAAGAAAAAAATAATAAAATTAACTAAAATATAAGATTTTGAAACAAATTATAAATTGATAGTAAAAAACTTTTGAGAGAAAAAAAATAATATAAAGTTTAAAAGCAAAAAATATACTTGTGTCTTTCTGATCCTTTTTAACTCTCAGTTTTGGCTAGGTTGTAAATGTTTACATATTTTGAAATATTTCCTCACGTTGAAACAGTACAAATTTTTAGATAAATCATTTATTAATAAGAACTTTTGTATCTTTATTAGGAGCAAGATAAATACGTTTAAAAGGCTCTTATCTCTCCCTACTCTCTACTCATCGAAGCTGTTGTTCCTCATCTATCTTTTGGGGCTGTTTGCGGTAGCCCTCCACGTCTTCTTTCCTATTTTTAATTAGTTGTGGATTTAAAGTTTATTTTGTGTGTATTTTTTTTTGTTTTCTCATCTTTTTATCCCTCATCCTTAAATAATTAATTTCATATCTAGGTTTAATCCCCTTGGTAGTTATTTTTTAGATCTGGTCTGTCTCCCTTAATTGGTAATGTTTCTTCTTTTTTTCCTTTTCCTTTTTTTGTGTTCAGTTTTCAGCTTCGGATTTTCAGATCTCGCTTTCGGCACTTATATCGATGAAGTCGGTGGTTTCTTTAATCGTGAAATTGATTTCTTTGCTGATAAACAATATGTATAATAGTAAACTTCTTATTGGCAACACTTTAAGTGATATTTTTCATCTTCAGAATATCATTCTTATAGAATAAGTGTTCCTTAAAGGAACGATTTATGAGCCCGATTCGACTTCTATTTCAACAATGTTTATGATGTATTCTTCTTGTTTATTAGTTTTGAAGTCTCTGATCATTTATAAGTGCTGCTTAGCTTTTATTTAATATATTTTACCTTGTTATTATAAAAAAGGCTCTTATCTCTTATTTATTAATTTCTTATATATTTGTTGGAAATAAGAAAATAAAGCATATTCAAATGGGAGTCATTCAAAGATGTTTTATTACTGATTTATATTTGCCAATACTTTAATATTTAATTGATTTTTTTTGTACAAAAAAGTTGGTAGTAAGGGAAGGCACTTCCAAATACTATCGAGTAGGGCGCCAATGGCATGTTTGGGAGACTAACAAAGGCCCAGCTCAAAAGATTATTGCACATGTCTAAACCGAAAGTAGTTTTACCCAAAACAACTACTCAACTAACCCTTGAACGTCAGGGGATTTTCTTGGGAAGGGATACCCACCAAGTGAGATTAAGTAACTTCAAGGGAATTCGAACCTTTGCTCATGATGAGGCAAAGACTTTCATCTGAATCTTTAACCACTTGTGTCAACCCTTGGCAATATTTAATTGATTTTACTATTGTTTTTTTTTATTCAAGGATATAATTCTATTTACTTATTGACTTTAGGCTGTCCTTTATAATTGGTCTTTTCGGTCAATGTTTCTTATTGATATGACTTACCTATATTTAATTGATTCCTGAAAATGATACATCTATATTTTTCTTATTGACTTGAGGCTAAATATTTTTTTCAGTCTTTGTATACTCGCATGACTTCTCAATCTAAACCACCGATGATGTTGGGATATCAGAAGTATCGCATTTAAACTGATGTCATTACTCATTAAAATAAATTAAATGTATATTAATGCAGGTGCTAATATTAAAACACCAACTTTAATCTTATATATATATACTTTTTCAGGCCAAATATATATATATATATATATATATATTACATGTATATTCTATGGATGACAATCATCTTTAATTTCATCATAATTAATGTATACAGTCTTTATCTACTTATTTTCTTTTAATTAATTTCTCATTTCTAGCTATATGTGACATTATTTAAGGACGAACATGTGGCAAGATAGATGTGAGCGCGCGCTGAGGGAAGATCTCAACCCAACCTTGCATTTTATAAAATTCAATCCAAACCAATCCAACTCGCGACATTACGAGTTGAACTCGCAGGTTGATTTTTTTTTTTTAATTTAACAACAAAATAACACATTCTTTTTCAACTTTTTATGCAAAGTACATCATATATACTATAAAGTAAACTAACAATTTGATCCCTGAAAGATCATCAAGGTGACAACTCAATCCCTGAAAGATTAAAAATACCATTTAGTCCTTGAAGGATTAAAATGGTATACATTTTAGTCCCTGAAAGATTAAAATAGTATATTATTTAGTCCAAAAAAAGAATTAGTTAGTATACCATTTTGATCTTTCAAGGACTAAATTATACATTTCAATCTTTCAGAGACTGAGTTGTTAGCTCAATGATCTTTCAAGGACCAAATTGTTAGTTTACTCTATAATATTATATATATATATATATTAGTAATTAATTATAAAAATATATATTTGTGGGTTCGCGGGTTGGATTGGGTTCATAAACCTCCAGCCCGCGAACCAACCCGCAAGTGTGCAGGTTGAGAATTTTGAACCCAACCCAACCCAGTCCGTGACTACGGGTTGAGTTGGTTTTTACGGATTCATGGGCTCGCGGGTTATGATGCTCACCTCTATGGCAGCAAGATACTCAATTATTATCGTACAAATCTCTTAATGATCAAAATAATAAATGAATGAATTGGTTGTTAAAAGAAGATAAATTTATTGATTTAATATATCTTTGAAAGATAAAATCATAAAATTTAGTTAGTCTTTAAAAAATTAATTAAAGTTAATTTGATTATTTTATTAAAATATTAATTCAAATTTAATGATTAGTATCATTTTTTAACATTAATTGTTATGAACAATATCAATAAAATTTAGAATCATATTAAATCTGTAATTATATTTTAGTTAGTATGTTTAACAAAATAATTAAATTAACTATAATTTTCATCTTCCAAAAATAATAATCTTATAATTTTATATTTGACAATTTATCATCTTTCAAACATTAAATCATTAATTCAATATTTAAAATTTAGACTTAAAACGATTCGTTCGACTACAGGTAGCTGCAATTGTAGGTTGTTATGACTGACGATAAAATTAGGCATGAAACACGTACATACATATAATTGTAGGTTGTTATGATCCTTTCAAACATGTAATAGTTAATACATGTGTTAAAATATATAAAACAAAAGGTTAAAACAAAGAATTTTATATTTCAACGTTTATAATCGTTAAATTTTGTAATAATTACTTATGAATATATAATAGATTAATTTTTTTAAAATTATTTAATTATCAAGTGCTATTAGAGTATCTCTATTGTTAAGTAATTAAGAATTGATTATACCAGGCACTGGGAGACTATTATTTGTTTACTTGTAAGTTGTAATTTTTAGTTGAAACATTTTTTTTATAGATGCACTTAATAGAGGTCCAGCCCAAACTGAAAAATCCAATTCCAAAGCCCATTGTATCAACTAATTTTGTATTGCTGCCAGCTGAGCCTTGTTCCATGTGAATTCGATCTTCTTTGTAACAGATTAGTTAGAGCCTTAACTGTCCTCACTCCTCATATTTGCTGAGCTGTGCATAAAATAGAGGCGCGAAGTTTTTTTTTTTAGATAATGTTATGGGTTTTTCCCGCCTATCCGTGTAACGGTCTAGCGAAGACTAATGCACAATTTCATACCATCACCCTCTTTCTTCTGCACCACAGCAGCTTTCTTCTTCATAGAAGACACTCGTTCCTCAACTTTCCTACTGAAACTAGTCATTCTTGAATTTTTAAGAAGCATCTCCTCATAACTAGCAACAACAATGTTCTCATACTTAAGAGAAGACTCCATCAAAACAGGCTTCACAACACAAATTTTCTTTGAAGAAAAAAGTTTCCAACACTAAACAGTATATCAAAGTTATCCTTCCATGAACACTTCTTCTCCATTTTACACATATTTTGATCATGCCTTAATCTAACACAATTATAAGAGAAGAGATGCAATCTTTCATACCTAGCCTCAATCCACATCTTCAAAAGCTTCGGACTAGTAAACCAGAAACCAATTAACAAAAGCTTTCTGGCCACCACCATATCTTTAAACCTAACAAAATTCCACAAAAACTCTCTTCTACATCTAGATTCTTTCACCAGAGTAGCTCTGTCAGATTTCTTTCCCATCCTTAACACATTCTTTAAATTGAAATCTTCTACAAACAATTCATAAAACCATAACTAGAATAGACTAAGAATTAGCTAAATACCAATCACAGTACACATAGAAGGCCATTTAACAACTAGAAGAAGAAAATTGATAATCAACCATGAATAACCTTCACTGAATTTATCACAATCGGCCTTTCTTTCGAAGTTAACCAGATATACAGAGTCACTAACCTCAAATTTGCTCAAAACCTTGTTCTGAGACTTCATCGAGCTTAAATCTTAAAAACAAGATTTTTCGAACACGCATCTGCTCATCTTACGAAACCTTCCGATCTAGATCTAGCAAGACCTCGATCTTGTGAGGTTACAGAGAATATGGAAGCAAAAAATGTAGAAGACGAAGGAAAAATGAAGAGAAGTGATAATTTTATTAATGTGGAAAAGAGTTATATACAAGTCTGGTTAGACTAACCAGAAAACTGAATCCTAACTAAGTCTCTAACTAAGTCTTAGCTGTCTAACTAACTAAGTAGAAATAATCCTGTACAACCAAACTACAAAACTTAACTGTACACCCAATCTGTTATATACATATTCTTTAGATCTCATTTCCATTCTCTAAAATCCAATCACAAACATCTACATCCATTCAGATCAAGAAACAAAACGGAAGACCTCTACTATTTATCTTATTTTCTATGCATGTCCTCAAATCTAGAAGAAAACGAAAAACTCAGATCTCGCAAGTCCTCTATTACTCAAATCAGAAAAAATCGCAAACAGAAGAAATCGCTCAACAAACTCCACACTCTACTCACATAGAGGTGAGAACACACTCTCATGGCAAGAGAACTCTAAGACTAGACTCTCATGGCAGAGAGAAAAAGAGGAAGAAGACGAAAAACCCTAACTCTCAAGGAGAGAATAATAATAAAGGTTAATTCGATTTTAAATTAACAAAGATTTAACTAACAGGCACACCAAATGTATTTTTGACCAATTTATGGCTTGTAACAAAAACAAAAAGTACAAAGACCGGGACAAATTATAAATTTTTAAAAGTAGAAAGACGATGAAATGAAAGACGAAAAGCATGTAAACGTAGTTGATGATGCTAAAAATATATAAATATTTATTCTACATAATATATAGTATATAATTTTAACTTAATTATTTTATAATGTATAATTAATTATATATTGAATTTTTAATTAATTTTTACTAAATATATTATTGTACATAAATAATTTTTACATTAAAAAATTGATATTATTTGTAATTTAAATAAATATCATTACACTTTAACTTTATAAACAATAAAAATATTTGGATGAAAAAATTAAAGAATACATGTTATTATTCATTTTTATTATTTTATAATAGAAAAATTTTTACTTATTAGTTTAATATTAAAAAAATTAAAGATGAATAATTCGGAGAATCGATTTGGGTGATTTAACCCGCTTAACCTAATGAAACCGACTTTTTTTAAAAATTACAGTACATCCAAACCCGTTTAAGAAATTCAAGCTGCCGAATTCGATCAAAAGTGTCAGGTTCCGTTAAATCAGACCCAATTTTACACACTCCGTATGAAACATGGAAGTGAGAGTGTATATTATATGTATTTGTTGTTTTGTAATAATTAAGAAGCAAACGATTTACCAGTAAGCATCCTTAACGCGCTAATAGTTGTTTGAATTGGTAGTTTACATGTTTAATTTAAATTCTTGCTCTTTATATTATATTTTGTTTGTTTCTGAGCTTTTATGAATGCGCCTTTTGAATTCCCATCTACTTTCAAGATGGCTACTATAAACGTATGTTTGTCAGTTTGCCTGTTCCGTGTGTATTCCAATTAATTAGTTAGTTTTTATATATACAGATTCGCTAATCGCCTTTAATTAGTTTAAAAAAATGTAAATTGGGGAACAAAATAATGATTTTGGAAAGGTCACATATGGCTAGCCATCATTAATCTTTCATTCTTTTAAAATTTTACAAAGCGACAACAGATATATCATAGTCAATTATAACTATATGTTGAGATCGATCATTATCTATAAGACTTAAATATCATTTGTGAAGTTTGCAGTCATCTTTTTTTAATTTTGTCCGGACGCTTCATCAGTTCTCAAATTGTGGTCTAAAATTGTCGCATACTGATCTCATTCCAAAACTACTCTTTCAATTCCATCTGCGACACGTCTGCTGATTAATAAGTATTAATTTGTGTTATTATTTTATAAGAACCATTCTTTAATCGACAATAATTTTCTTGAAATATAAAGATTATTGAAATAAAATTTTTTTTTTTTAATTTAATGGTTAGATTTTTTAAACATTAAACATTAGTTGAGCCTCTTTTAATTTAACTAGCAAGACCTGGTTTCATTCTGTGTGTTCATTTATACCTTGACAGCTGAATAAAGGTTCAAAGCCGTACAGCCAGCAAATTCAAAGTAAATATATATATATATAGAATATCTCAAATTGCAAGATTCATACTCTTAAATCTTAATAATGTATAAGAACAGCATATATAGCATTAATTAATGATACAAGCTTCTAAATTTTACAATACGTATGGGTTTCTCGACCCTTTATCAATCGCCTAACATATTAATCTATATCTCACTTAAAGAAGCTGACGTTATTTTACTTTTTATTGTATATATATGGTAATATAATGTTATTGATTAACGCATACACCAACATATATAATAATACATTCAATTTCAATCCTCCTTTAGGTAGTCCTCACTGCCATAAGGGCTTAGAAGTTCTAATATCCAATTCTTCTTCCTCCTCGAGTTCCAACCCATATCTCCACAAATTTCATCGCTATGGTTGATGCTATAAGTAGAAATGCAATGCCTTTTGTAGAATCTGGTGGATCTCTTCATTACATTCATCTCTCTAAGTGTGTGTAAAAGCATTTCCTCCACACTTGGCAGCTTGAACTTCTCATCTATCAGTTGAGATAGCCACATGGATCGTAGCTCTGAAGAGTGAAGATTTGAAACACTCTCAACATAACCTTCAAATGCCATGTTTGGAATCAATGGATGAATGGTTCCCCTGTTCTCAATTAACATCATATTTTAATTAATGAATGAATTAATTATTAATTAAAAGAATTAATGGATTAATTAATGAATTATGTTAGCCTAGTAATAAGTGTTTTATCTAATAAATTACCTGTACAAGGGCATAACTCCAGAAGGGTACTCCAAGAAACTTTGAAAAGGTTGTGGCAAAATGGTTTTAAGCTTCTTCTTGCCATCAAAACCAGTGGCAAGAATGACTAAGTCAGCCTCCAATTTGGTGTTGTCTTCAAATTCAATTCCTTCACTCGAGAACCACCATTTTGAGGCTCTTTTGAACACAATCTTACCCTTATTAGCTTCATTGAAGAAATCCTCAGGCATGATAGCCATCTGACAAGATGCATAGTCCTCCTCAAATGGGTGTTCTGGTTTCAGTCCATACTTTTCCAGAGGAAGCTTCCATAGAAGGTATGACTCAATGAACTTGGAAATCCCACGCCTCTGTATATATATTAAATTAAGGTTCATCATGAAACTAGAAACACACACATATTGACTAGACCCATAATTTGTGGAGATAACAACTCAATCATTGAAAAGATATTTTTACATATACAGGTTAATAACTCAATAATTGAAGATTTAATTTATACGTACTCTTCAATTTTTGAAAGTCATGTATTTGTCTTTATAATTTAGTCTCTAAAAAATAGGTTCAATGATTGAATTATCAACTCGTATATCTTCCAGGCACTAGGTTGTGTGTGTACTAAAACTTTATTTAATTTAGGACATATTTAGCTTTAATTTGTGATTGAGAATTAATAGAAGAATTATTATATGTATATGATTATTACCAATGGAGATAAGAGGAGACAAAGAAGGGATTTGAGGAAGCCCTGGTTAGGTGTTTCATGGAGGAACTGAGAAGCTCTTGTAGAATAGAACAAGAAAAAAGGCAATCCCCAGATCCAATAGTGAGGAACTGTCCAATGCAGAGTCCTTACCACCATAGTGCACGTTTGCCCTTCAGCTCCTTCACAACAAATTAAAATTAGCACACCATATTTATATATATATATATATTGTCATTCATGTTTAGATTTAAAAAACAAGTTTAATAAGTAAATAATAGCAGTGCTGAAATTTTCAATATAGGAGAAAATTTGATTTAGAAAAAAAAAAGAATGGAAATTCAACAACGTAACAACATTATATATTATCAACCCTTAAAAATTAAGTCATCTATCTTGTGTTGATATTTTTGGTTGATGGTTATGAAAATATTAATTTATATGTGGCTTTGAAATATATATTTTTGAATTTAGTCTTTGTAATAAGTAACTAAATAGACATCAAATCAATATTGTGAGGTCGAAAACATGACAAAAAGGACAATAATTGGGTGAGACAATTTACAACTTGCTTTCCTAGCTATTCTATCAGGAGAAAAAAAAACGGATAGAACTTTCTGGCGTATATATTTTGAACAAAAATATAGTCAATGCCATGAGATTTTGAAATCCCAATGAAGTTTATATACGTATATGGAAAAAAATAAATACAGAGTAATCAGCAATAAATGGATATGAAATAAGATTGCCAATAAATGATCAGGAGCATATTGATCATTTCTATGGCTGATGTCAAAAATTGGAGTCTGCCATCGAAATCCTTGATTTTCCTCCGATTAATTGTGTCACTAATTTCGAAAGTCAAATTTGATTTGTGGAATTCTATATCATAGAGATATGACGTGTCCAAAAAGAGACCTAATCAATGCAATAGAAGCAAGAGTCAACTCACTAGTCAAAACGTTGTTTTAGTGCCCAAATATCAAGGCATGCAAGTTGTGACTTGGAAAATAAAAAGCATGCATGTTCTGAAAAATTGGTCTTATGTCTTTGTATAGGCCTAAAGAGAAATAATTATATAATGTGCAACCAAATCCCATAAAAATTTCCATGGAAAATTAAACTAGCCGTTAGTAACAATGTATGTATAGGTATGCAAATTATTATTTATTTATTTTTTGATGGAGGTATGTGATGAATTAATTTAAATTTTGTTATTCACTGAATTTCATATCCAATGTACTTACACCCGCTTCTGTTTGAGTCTATTTAATAACCTAAACATGTTATATATATCTTGAAACTTCTCATATAAGATTATAAACCAGGTTAGCAAGTAAAAAAAGTTGAAAAAGCCACAAGCATTAATCAATATTCTATATGAAAAATAAAAATCTTTAGAAAATTCAAATCGGTGCATGTCCCACTAATAGAAGGCAGATAGAATGAAATTGAAAAGGAGTGTGAACACAGTCTTTGTCCCAAGTCATTTTTGGAAAAAATTCCAAAATAAAGTTCGTGTCAGTTTCTTTGACAATCATCAGAAAAAGAGTGGTTTTTGGAAATAATTAAGGATCATTGGATGACATTTAAAGGGATCGTTAGTTGTATATATATATTTATACATGCTCTGCAATTACTCTATATATTATATATTCCTTCGTATCTTTATGTAAATTTTATCATATCTCACCAAATTAACACTTTACATATGCTTATTGGATGTGTTTTACGGGATGAAAACATGCAGGATTAATGTAAAATAAATTAATTACCTTGATTAGCACGTGCACATTCCATGGCTAAATCAATAGCAGACTTTTTGAAGCCAACAACGACAACCTTCTTTCCCCTGAGAAGCTGAGAAGCAGCTTCTTTGTCAAGCTTGCAGTAATCAAGAGTGTGCATAACTTTCCCTTTGAAAACTTCAGCTCCTTTGTTTCTTCCAAAATTTGGCATCTTTGGTATATCACCATATTTCCCCATGCATAACACTATCAGCTCGAACGCATACCACTGATCCACAAATCACAATAATATTCCAATCAACTGATGCAATATTACCGGTACCCCAATATATATAGTCTCTATATTTTATATATACTAGAAGAAATCTTGCATGATTGATCCACCCAAAAGAAATCTAGTACTTAAGACAAAAGTAATGACTATAAAATTCAGTAATAAAAATAAGATACTAGATAATTCTTTTTGTATCATCAAGAAAAAAATTAGTGAATTAATGATTTGACCCTTAAAAGTTGATAAATGTTTAAATTTAGTCTTTAAAAGATAAGATTATACAATTTAATAATCCTTTTGTTAAGATCAATCAAAATTTAAAGATCGAATTTAATAATCTTAACAAAAGGATTATTGTTAAGATTATTAAACAATTTAAATTAGACAATTGAGATTAAAAAACTCTACATATTGTTAAGTTTGAGTTAGTGTTTTAGTAAAAAGACCGAATTGATTATAATTGTATGTTGTAGGGGACAAAAACATGTAATTTAATCTTTTGTGGGTTAAATTGAGACAATTATCATCTTTTAAAGATGAAATCGTTAATTTTCTCCAAAAAAAAAAAGTTAAGGGTGCAGAATATAATTGAATTATAATAAAAATTAACCTCAATGGTGTCTGAGTTATTGGTTTGCACTGCAACTTCCCACACAGGATGACCAGGAAGCAAGGGTCCATAGTCACCACCGTGATCGCAGTTGTCGCCGTCGCCGCCGAGAAACCGGATTTGGACGACTCTAGAGTTGAACTTGACATACTTGAGGACATCAAAGTGGCGAGCATAGGACTCCAAATAATCTCGTACCTCCAAATGAGTTGGGAAATCAGGATTATCTCTTTGAGGCCACTGAAAATCAGTGAACTCATAATCACGTCGGTGTGACTGAAGCCTCGTTGTATTGTACGCACAGTGCCTCCAAACTCCTCCGATCGAATCCGATGCCTCAAACACTATTGGATTGTGGCAGCGCAGCTGTTTCGCCGCCGCAATGCCACTCACTCCGGCACCAATGATCCCGATTCTCGACGACATCGGAGTAGTACTGTTACGATGGCCAGGCATGGTTAATTTCAGAAAAAGTAATAATAATTTGAAGAATTAAATTAAGCAATGAAAATTGATGAGAGGGTGCAATGAAGAAGGGTGAGGGTTAGGGATGTATTTATAGTGATATGAGTGATGAGTGCATGCATTGATGGTCACGCAGATGGCACGTGGGTTGGACTTTTGAACTTGAGCCACGTGAAGAAGGAAATAAATACATGCAATTCTCAGTTTCTCACAAAGTAATGGAAACTCATTCCTCATTATGAAGAACTTTCGTGCTTGCTACTTTGGCTTATTATTATAGCTAACTCATCAGCTACTTCTAAATATCATATTTCATATATATACGGTGGTTGTTGAATTTCTTAATTTCTACCTAATTGATTCTCCATCTATATATTTCAATTTAAATACATACTAGTAGAGGATAATTATATTTTAATTATCGATAAATAATAATTTTTAATTTAGTCCTTAATTCAAATATTATTATCATCATTTTAGTCCCTTACATATAAAACTCATTTCAATATTTCGTACTTCTATATTTATTTTTTTTAAATATTAATGACTAGATTAATATAATATCATATGCGTACTCAAAATTTTATGTTAAGTGAAAAAATCTTAAGTTAATATCATCTTAATTGAATTATCAAATTATAAATAAAAATTTGAGTACAAGGGTGAAGTTGCAAAGAATGTAATCTTCCAACGATTAATTTAATATTAATGATTTTTAAAGAACTAAATTATAAATCACCATATATGCGTTGAGGATTAATAAAATATAATTTTTCTCAATATATTATTATAATATAATCAATTCGTTCAAACGGTTCTAATGATTAATTTTCTTCTTCAGTTCCTATATAATTTTGTTAGAAATTTAAAAATATATTTTAATCAGACGTAAGTCAATTAAGCATGCTTTTTAAGTAAAATTCAAGTTTAACATACTATCAATTGGTTGATTTGTATGTACATATATTATTCATCAATATTTTATTATTGACTTGACCTATATTTCTTAAATAATATATGTGCTCGCGTAAACACTAACGTAATTAGCAATAGAATTTCTTGTCTTAACCACTGAAAATGTAGGTGTTCGTCCATCGTCAGAATAAAATTGATATGTCAACGTTTTTTTATATAAAATATGTCGACATAAATTAAAGCGTTGTAGTTTATATATGATAATTAAAAACTCATCAACACTCTGAACTAAGGTTATTAAAACCGGACCGGCCATTGAACCGACCGAAGGAGGGGTTCAAGGTTCAATGGTTCAACCGGGTCCAACCTGGGTCGGACCGTTCATAAATAAATAAATTAAAAATAATAAAAAAATCTATATATGATAAAATTTTAATTCAAATATTCATAATTAGGTTACAAAATACAATTATAACATTAATATATTAATACAATTTTCATAAATTAACATGAATTAATATAGAGATAATCAATTTTCACAATGTTCAACAATATAATATCATCAAGTGACATTTTATGATCACTTTCTCTATCAAATTTTGGTTCATAATCAACATTCTCTAATATTTGACCCATAATTATAAAAAAAGACCAAAAAAATCAAAAAAAAAAAAATAAATAAACCAGGACCGGTTCAACCGGTTTGCCTCCGGTTTCACCAGTTTTTGGCCGGTTCGCTCCGGTTCATCCCGATTCTCTGCCTGACCGGTTATTAAAACAACTCGGACCGGCCTAATGACCGGTTCCCGGTTCAACCGGCCGGTCCGGTCCGGTTTTAATAACTATGGTCTGAACAATATGACTACTATAAATATATTATATATGCATTGATTGATCAAAGAGTTGGGAAAATGTTTACTAATTGGACTCAAGCTAGCGTATATTATTCATCTCTTGAATATCAAACATGTATTAACTTGGTCAGAGACATATCAGACTTTCAAAATATATATGTATAGTTCCATCTATTTCTTTTCTTCAATTTCCCATTTCTATATATGTGACTTTATATATTATACAAGGTTGAACATCCTCAAGTTGCAAGGCACGAAATTAACGTATGAACTTCTTAATAATATAAAATTTAGACTCGAAACCATTCTTTAAATTACACCTACTTGTATCAAGTATTATATATATATTATTCATATATCTGTAGAAAAACCTTGAAAAGTATAGTAGTAGGTTGTTATGATCCTTCAAACAAGCAATACTCACTTGTCAAAACATAATGTTTAAAAAAATAAAAACAATGGGTTTGAACTTTGAAGAGAAGTGGTTTTCTTTCTAAATTGACCATGCACCTTTAATTTCAGCATGAATTTTGTGATTCAACCAAAGTACCAAACTTTCCTATTTCCCCACGAAGCCAGCTGAAAAATCAGTACATGCTTGCTATGATGATCAATATTTAACAAAAAGGTTTGAACAGGTCAGTAAACTAATTATACTAAATTAATTGCCTCGTTAATTTTATCTAAAAAGTATATATAAACATAACGAAAAAAGGGAGAATTTTTCCTGTCACATCTAGATTTTGTTTTAATTAAGAAAGATTAGAACTAAACCAAGAACATGCATGCATCTCTCATATTCAAGCATGGCCGTCGAGAAGGATTTGGCCTTATTTTTGGAAAAATACACTGTGCGAAACACCCACGAATTTAACAAGGAAGTTTGGAAGAAATGACGTATCTGGAAAGTAAAATAACTTCACTCTTTTGCTATGCATGGAAGTCTGAACATATTGAAATACTACACGGCTCTTTAATATATATATATATATATATATATTATATGAATAAAATATAGATCAAGTTTTTACTTGCAACGGTATTTAATATTTATAGAAATATATTTTAAAAGTGTATATATGTATATATATATATGGATATTAAGTATTTTTTTTTTGGGTTGCCAAAGGTATTCCTCAGCTCGATAGGCTAAGGACTAATCCTCTACGGATCTAAGCTCTATTTAAGGGTTTGCCGCTGGCCAATTGGTTGCTGCATACACAAGGCAGGAATCGAACCCTGACACTTGCTTAAGCGACCTAGTGAACTAATCACTAGACCAAATAAACTTGATTAGATATTAAGTATTTAATTCCTCATATAAACGCAATTACTTTGTATAGCGGCTGCTTCTAGATATTTTCGCTTAATTTAGAAACTGGGCGTGTAAAATGGGTTTCTTACATAGGAACAAAAAGACATAACTAGTTACTGGTCAATAAATCAACTCTAGAACGAAATTTGATTAAAAGGGTTAATTTGAAATTGACCATAATTGCAACTAGCTATAACATCTAGGGTATTTTAAGTTGACAAATTTATATGATTCAAACTGAAAACGGGAAAATCTAATCGCAGATTCGAAACCCGGAAGACTCTATAACTAGCTAAGGAGAATAAGTAGTGTTGGACTAAATTTTGATATAATTAATTATTTATGTTTTTGATAATTTGCAAAAATTTTGTTTAACTATGTGTTTGGACTATATTGCAACATCCGTTATCTTTTATCAAACACAGGGACTAATCTGCAACTTCTGAATATATTTCTGTCCCATTTCATGTTTTATCTCAAGGCCTAATATTCATGTTTATGTATGCTTAATGTATTATATGAGAATATGCCTTGTAGGGACTATATTGCATAAACTGAGAGTTTGATGTCCCAATATGTATTTTCAGACTAAGCCAAATGATACTCATTTTCATATCCTATGATTTTCACAGAACATATTCCTAAAAATCATTCCTCAGGATTCGTTGGTGAATTTACTCAGTTGTTTGTGAATTTATTGCCACATGCCTAATTGAATTAAGAATTAAATGTCTGCTTTGCACTTCATTTGGAAATAAATTAAAGGCATGAATTGAAATTTCCTATATCAGATGCGTCATTATGACAGATTAGCATGATTACCTTATTTCCCTGATCCTATCATTAAAGCTGAAATATTCTATATCAGGAAACAAGGCAAATTGAAGAAGATCAGATTTGAGCTTAACAAATAATTATTTACAATCTGAAATCTTGGTTAATCGGAATTAATACAATATACTAATTACATTATTTCATCTTGCAGGTCAACTACAATTCAGATCCTTCACTTATGACAATTAGCAAAATCAAAGGAAATGCCTATTTGATGTTGTCATTCCTATCTTCTACAACGGCTAGCTCTGGTTTTGTATAAAAGAATGAAGTTCTGAAGTTGAAAAATAAGAGAGAAGCGATCTAGAAAGTTGCTGTGTGCAAAATCATCAGTTCTCCACATTTAGGCTTCCTCCTGCTGAGTGCAGTCTTCCTGAGGTGCGCAGAAGACCTTCCTGCTGTGTGCAGAAGACATCCTTCCTGCTAAGTGCAGAAGACCTTCCTGCTGTGTGCAGATTTCCTGAAGCTTTGTGCTTCTTGTTCCTGAGCGAAAATCTCTTTGTGAGATAAATAAAAAATCTTCTTCATCTTGTATTCTTGAGTGTGAAATCTTTAAGGAAGTGATAGTGAGCTCTTAGGGTGAAACCAGTGTTGGTGAACCGTGTGTGGTTCCTTGTAGAGCAATATACTTAGATACTTTCCTTAGAGTCATTTGGGTTGTGTTGTAAAACCAAGTTGGTTATCCCGTGTTGTATGCTTTAAGGAAGTGAAGGTGAACTCCTAGGGTGAAACCTTTGTAGGTGAGCCGTGTGTGGTTCCGTAAGGAGTAATATACCGAGAGACTTGCCTTAGAGCATATGTGGGTTAAGTTGTAAAACCTGTAGGGTGATCCCAAGCTTCGTGCAGATTATATTTTGATAAAATATATAAAGAGACCTCTAGCTGGTTGGTTAGAGGTGTGGATGTAGGATAAGGGGAATTTCCGTATCAAGGATCATACCCTTATTTGAACCACTAAAAGTTTTGGTGTGTTTGTTCCTTAACTTAACTCTTTACATTTCCTGAATATTTATTTTTGTTAAGGAAACTGTTTTTACGCTCTTCCTGAACATTTTATTCTACACTGATTTTAAAGGAAGCTGCGTCCAGGAACATTGTTATTTCCTAACAATATTTTTCAAGGAAGTATACTTAAGGAAGAGTTACACTTCCTGATAGTATTTTCAAGGAAGTACGTTCAAAGAAGTGTCAGACTTCCTCACTAGGATTTTTCAAGGAAATATATTTTCAGGAACAACTTAGTTTTTGAATATACTCTTCTAAGTATAAGGAACTGTCATACTTCCTCTGGAAGCTTTTCAAGGAACGGATTTTCAGGAAAAGATTTTAAAGTTTCCAATTCACCCCCCCTCTTGGGATATTTTCACTATCTTATTTTCTAACAAGTAAAATATAAATCCTGCAGGCTATTTAAAAAAGCGACAAAAAGTTTAATTAAAGTCTGTGATATATATAGCATATGAAACATGCACGCGACTGTGTGTATTATTGTTTTGTAATAGTTAAGAATCAATCAATTTACCAGAATAGTATATCCACGTACTAAAGCGTTAATCGGGGTTTATTTGACCTTGTTATAATTAAGCTAACCCTTTCGTGTTGTGTTTTTTTTTCGGCTAAATAACCGTTTTATGCTGGTTTCTTAGCTTTTGCATTGCTTTTTGAATTACAATCCACTTTCAAGAATCAAGACCGAGAAGACGTACGGCGGCTGCGGTATATGTATATTGGCTCTGTCTGTTCCTTGTCTGTTCTCGTTATATTTTATATTTTTTAATTAGGGTCTTTCTAATATGTGTCTTAAGGGCACATGTTAAGGTTTTTTTTTTATTGGTCAAGTGAGTTTTCAAACATTAAAAATTATCTTTTAAAATTTTCATAAATTTTAAGATATGAGATGTTCTACTAATCAACCAGGAGAAACCGGACCGGCCGAAGGTTATTAAAACCGGACCGGCCATTGAACCGGCCGAAGGAGGGGTTCAAGGTTCAATGGTTCAACCGGGATCCAACCGAGGTCGGACCGTTGATAAATAAATAAATTAAAAATAATAAAAAAAACCTATATATGATAAAATTTTAATTCAAATATTCATAATTAGGTTACAAAATACAATTATAACATTAATATATTAATACAATTTTCATAAATTAACATGAATTAATATAGAGATAATCAATTTTCATAATGTTCAACAATATAATATCATCAAGTGACATTTTATGATCACTTTCTCTATCAAATTTTGGTTCATAATCAACATTCTCTAATATTTGACCCATAATTATAAAAAAA
>QANZ01029844.1:35981-82070 GCA_003254925.1 Chamaecrista fasciculata | reverse complement strand
AATTTTAATAATTATTAAATTTAAATTAATCTTTACATGTTCCTTAACATAGTATGTAAATATGTATGTATTTATATATATACTAAACTAAAGAGTAATCAATTACATGCATGCATGTAATTGTAAATAGTAAATAAAGTTGAAAATCTTAAAGAAAGAAAATAATCATATTTAAGATTAGAAAAAAAAAAGAAAATTAAAAATTATAGAAAAGGGGTAAATAGAGGATGAAAATGGAAAAAATATCATGTATAGACTACAGTGAAGTATGTGGATTGTGGTGCGGTGGCTTCCACATGCGAGAGTATAGACTTCCAGAAAGACAGCAACCTCTTTATAATTTTCTCGTTTACTTTTCCATCTTCAAGTGCTACGTGTGTTAGATTACACACACATATATATACTCTGTATTACTAACTACTCTGATCTTAATCTGGTCTACTTTCACCATGAAATTCTGTGGTAGGTAGTTAGTAATACAGAGTATATATATGTGTGTCAGTGTGTGTGTAATCTAACACACGTAGCACTCTGATATAATAGGTCATGTGATTTAGGAAATTGTGTGGTAGGTATTCATCTCTATCCATTATTGTAATCCATTATTAGTGCAACATTTGAAATTCAAAAAGAACAAATTGAACACACATTTTGATATGACACAGGCTAGCCGTCTGTGTGTGTGTGTGTATGTTTCGTACGCTTTTCAAGTTTCATTATTGCATGCTCTCGTCTTACATGCATACACACATACGTTGTTAAATGTTAATTTGCTATTGCTGACTGCTGTCCCACTTAGCTTTTCGATCGAAAGCAACTTGTGAGGTGGATTTATTACATATTTTCAGAGATTCAGTCAACGTTAAATTCATTTGTCAACATTATATCTAAATATTCCATAATGTCTCCTAGCTCATATCAAAAAATAACAACTATATATATACAAAATTCTTAGTTGTTGCCAATAAATTAAAGATTGACCCAATTGGTAAGAAGCCGACTCATATCTCATAAGGTCATGAGTTTAATTGCCGTTGTCGATATAAAGATATTGTTGGTAGGCGATCTCTAAGCGTTCATAGAATCTCAAGGTATGCCCTGACTTTGATGATCCACCGAGGCCCAATCCATCTAAACTTTTTGCCCACAAAAAAAAACTCTCAGTTGTTGGTTTTGCCATTCGAATTATTTAATATATATATAAATACATTACAAATTAAAACTAATCATATGTACTAGTGCAAAGAGTGATAAGGTATTTAAATTTTGATATACAAAACTTTAAATACGAGTTTTGTTGAAATCACTTTTATAAGGTATTTCAATTTTAAATTGATGATATAAAATTATCTATAATATTTTATAAAATTTTAATTTTAAATTATTTTGAACTTTATATATATATATACTATTATATTTGTATTAGGGGTGTTTCGGTCGGTCAAAATTAATTTTATTATGAAATATTAAAAGAGGACAAAAATAGTGGAGGGAGTTAAGTAACTTCCCACTACTTTGATGGCAAAAAAAAAGTTCCCACAACTTTAAACAAAAATAATATATTAAAAATTTCAATTTTGATTAAAATATTTTTAAAATTTTTAAACTTTAATGATTATAAAATTTAAATTGATCTTTGCATACTTGATAAAGCATGCAAAACACACTAGTATATATATATTTGAGGACATGCAAATTAAAGCCCTTGTATATATATTACTATTAATTATTAAGAAGAAAGTTTGACCTCAATGACTAATTTGTAAAAGTTTGAGAAAATTAAAAACTTAGTTCTTAAAAAAAGAATTGGATTGATGACTCAATTCTTGTCAAATTGAAATACAAAGTTTAATTTTTTAAATTAAAGAACCAAAATATTATATTTGTTAATCCTTTAAAATAACCAAAGTGTATGCTCTTTAATCCATGAAAATGAATAATAAGAATACCATTTAGTTCTTTCAAAGACTAAATAGTATATTTTAATATTTTAAGAACCAAATTATCAACTTATTGATGTTTCACAAATGAATTATTAATTTACTCTAAAATTAGGAAGCATGGACACTTCATTTTGAAGGCGTGTCGCCGTGTCAGACACGTGTCAGTGTCCGACACTCGTATGACACCGACACGACACATATCCATAAATTTTAGAATATAAATCAATTTTTTGTAACTTTAACATGATAGGCAAGAGAAAATAATAATAGATATGACATATATTATGAATAAAAATTGTAATTTTTAATTTTTTTATTAAAAATTATGAATATTTAATTATTTATATATATAAATATATGCCGTGTCGTGTCGCGTAATTTTGAGAGTTTGACGTGTCGCTGTGTCCGTGTCGTGTCCCGTGTCCGTGTCAGTGTCCATGCTTCATAGAAGTTTAATTGAACTCTAAAAATTGATAAATACATTTCTTTTGCTATATTAAATTTTCAATAGATTTTACTAATTTATATCATTAAAATTATTGTTATTTCAAAATGATCATTGTGGATAATTAAGAATTTGCCAACTTTCATAAGTTGAAAAGTTTTGCAAATAAATCATATTTAATAAATCATACGATAAGATATATATGGTAGCGTAGATTATTTATCAACTTTAATATAAAGTATAAAGAATTATTCGTCATATATAACAAGATGTGGTTATGGAAAAACATCGTGGAAGACCTGGAAGCTAATTAAGGTTGGCGAAAGAATTAGGAAGTGGCTAGCATAGTTAGTGGAGGAATTGACCAAAACGAGAACCTTTATGAGTACTGTTTTTCTCTGTCGTCAAACGTTATAATTCTTTCTGACTTGTTAGCCATTTTGGCTGTCACTATACAGTATACGACTATACGCTGAATCTTTCCTCGAAGCTACATGTATATAATGGGCTTCACTCAATTACCACTTCATTGTATCATGCCCACACAAAGTCATGCACGTCCTACTTACATTACAATATATATAATGTATACAATAATCAGCCATATCGTATATACGTACACTATATATATATATATATATGAAAATTAGAGAAGCTCAGTTCAAAAATTATTTATAGTCATATCTTTTTCTTCAGCTATCATGTAAATTTTTTTTATTGGATCTCGAATAAAATTTTGATTAATCTAAATTTGACTCACGTGGTATATTTAACTATGATGAGAGAATTTTTTTAATAGAAATAAATTCATTCACAGGCTCTGGAACTTACTATATATTTATACTATATTATATGTCTGAGAACTTTTTTGGTTGATAAAAAATAATTAAATTAAAAATTAAAAAAATAAGAAATAAACATGTAAAATTTAGTAATTGGTTAACTCTATAAATAATGAGAGAGAGAAAGTAGTAAATGAGATTTAAGAAAGTGAAAATTTATTATTTAGTCTTTTAATTTTCACACTTCTAACGATTTAGTCCTTGGATAATAGAAATATACTATTTAATCCTTGAATAACAACAAATGTCAAATCAAACGTTACATACATATTTTCGTACTTGTTAGGGCACGGAAAGCCCGTATAAATATATGTATAGTGATGTGTGGTTTTCGAAAGTTTTGGTGGTTGCCCGTGGTTTTGTAAAACTATCAAATATATTGTGGTACACATGTTCTAACTTCTATACATATCACATATGTACTGCATAGTAAATAGCAATAGGTGGTTGCATTACTAATCACACAATTCACACCATGTGAGCAAGCTAGAAATTACTTTTTCACTTTTTCACTTTCACTTTTTCAACTTCAACAATATAATACTCAACTACCCATGCCTGTATTCACATAGAGTCACCATTCAAAATATACAATACAAATAAATTCCTCATCTCATTTTCCAAGCCCATAAGAAAAAAATTTTGTCCCTTCAAATGTGATTTTGGTGGATATATAGATGCATGATTTGCATGCATTGTCTACTTTTGCATGTGGTCAAGAGAATTAATGTTGGACCATGTGAAAATAAATGTAACGAAATCGGGAAGTTTTCCCATTGTCCCAGCTATCTAGAAAACCATAACATTTCGTTCCCACTTCCATGCTTGAAAGTTGAATCTTGACTTTATATAAGTATAACTATATTTATGAAATTTCTCATTTTATCTGTTTCGGATTAGGGGTTTAGAATTGTTCTTCTTAGTTAAGTACAGTAGTAATATATATTTTTATGCATGCTCTATCCAAATATTGCAAATACATACACATTCATAAAATCTCTTACACAAACAGCAATTTTTTTCTGCAATTTTTATAGTTACCCCTTCACATCCCATTTAAATAATTGGTCAAAATGGATTGTGTTAAAAAGTTGACCACCTAAAATTTGAGTTGGGTCAAGTCAACTTATAATTTATCCATCAATATATATGAATTATGTTTATTTGCACTTTACCAATTCCAATTTCATTACATTTAAATATACTGATTTAATTTATTTTAATCTTCCAACTTCGATTTAGGTTTGATTCTATCTGGGCTGGCCCGACCCAAGGTGACGGACTTTATTCGGTCTGGTCCTACAAGCCTAATCCGTTATGAGAAAAGAGTACAAAATAATTCTTTTTTGGGGCCACAGATAATTCAAGGTGTTTAACGAAGGTGGGGCAGGGAAAGCAGAAATTTAAGCCACTTGTCATCGGCCCAATTACAATTGGGCCAAACTCTTCATTACTAGCCCCATAAAGCCTTTTTTTCAGCCTAACTAGCCCCAAAAATCTAATTCAATATGCTAAGTGGTATCCTACTCACTCAAGAAAGAGGAAAAGTAGTGGACTGTGAATAACAGAGACAAGAGAAACAATTGAGCTCAAGCCCATAACACCAATAAAATTATATTTTCTAACGTTCTTTCACCATACATTTTTTATGAGGTTGGAGAGAAAAAGAAACGAGAAGAGAAGAGAGTCTTTTCTCTTCTTCCTTTCTTTCTCTAACTTTACAAGAAAGACATGGTGAAAGAGGACTCATTTCTTAACACCAATATATTTTGTACATTATATTATTCTTTTAATTATTTCTACGGTTATTCTATAAAAGAAATTATTTCTACGGTCATATTATAAATTATATTTTTATGTTAGAATTTAAACATAACTTAAATATTTTATTTTTAAAATTAAAATTAAATCTTTACTTTATATAAAGTACATAGTTAATTATAATTTAATTGTTAAAAGTATACGTCATACATATTAAATATTAGAAGAGTTGAATATATGTAACTTTTTTTCCCTGTCCAAATACAAAATATAAATTAATAAAACTCACTTGTATTGTAAAACTATGTATAAAGAATATAAGAGAAGGTAGGAAAAGAGTGAGATAATCAAGACAAAGTGAGAGATGTATATTATTGATCAACAATTTTTTTAGAAGAAGTGTCACGACTATTACATATACCATCTATTTATAAAGGTACATAGGGTAACCTACATTTATGAGTATTAAGTATATACATCAACTCTCATCAATAGAATTATTTCTCATCAATTAAGAATTATAGAATTTTCATTAATTGAGAGGTTTTAGAAATCCTAAGAACATCCATAAATTTTATTTACAACAATTTGTTTGTTATGATGAATATATGTAACTTTTAAAACATGCAGGATAGATTTAACATTTTTTTTGCCATATAATATATTTAATATTTAATTTGACTGTATATAAAATTTAGAATACTCGTTGATAAACTAGAAAATGGTAGCACTTACCTAGTTCACCGGTTGTGGGCTGCAAGAGCCAAGAGTCGAACAAGAACCTGCAAGAGCTTCACAGGGGGGCCCTGCGAAGAGTAGTCCGACGCTCAAGTTAGTAAGAGAGTGATAGGAGAGTAAGAGAATTCTGGAGTGTAAAGAGTAGCTAACCTTGAACTGCTGAGATGGGCTCTATTTATAGAGCAGGGGGGAGAGGTGGTCAGCGCGCGGGGCGGACCACGTGACCAGACACGATCTCCACCAACGGAGATGGTGGAGACCGAGATTTGCGGAGCAAGGCAATCGTGGGTGATTGCGTGTTACTTAGGACGGCGGGCGCCAGGCAACTGGAGATCGTGGGTGTGAACAAGTTCGTAGCCCACGATCTCCCGCAGCGTGGATTGCGGAGCAAGGTAGTCGTGAATGACTACTATACGTGTTATTTGGGGGGGCGTGCGCCAAGACCCTGGACGGATCATGGCTGCCCCTAATTGTGCAGAGGGCGCCCGATTGGCTCGAGGGCGACTTGCAAGGCGTGGAGCGGAGAAGAGGCCCGGTTCGAGGGTCGTTTAGGCGTACGCCCAAATAGTGATGTATCACTCGTAATATCACACTTCCTGTATAGATTCCTTTTAAATAATTATTCATTTTTCTTTTTGTTATGGTATAAGTTTTTCTTTAATTAATGTAAACTTCAAGTTCTCTAATTTATGTTTTTGTTTCATTTCAGACGGTATAGAAATTGTTATAACTTATAACTTTGTTCATTTGTTGGTATTGTTTCTAGAGTTTTGTTATAAAAAACTCCATAGTTTAAGCTATTGAGTTTTTGTGTCCATCTCTCTTCTTTCATAATACAATTTTTTAGATAATTGATAAAAATCAAAATAAAAGAAAAATGAAAGCAAGGAGATAGACACAAAAACTTTATACCTTAAGCTATAAAGTTTTTTTATAATAAAACCCTAAATAAATAAAGTATCTGCCTAGTACTCTAGAGCTTATTTTTTTTATTAGTTAATAACAAATAAATAAGGAGTAGGCATTAAATTATAATTTCTTTTTTGCCTGAAAATTATAATCGTTTACATTGTATATAGAAGATTGGAAAAATTATATGAGGATGATTAAACAGATTGGGAGAAACTCAAGTTGGTGGTACTTCTAAATTTATTGAAGAGGACTGACTGATGACACCGGAAGAGTCTTCCACCAGAAGCAAATCTGAAAACGTGTATATGAAATTTGAAAAACCAAGAACACTCAACTCAACACTCTTCATTTTACTATAAGAAACACGTGTTGAATGCAATCTCTACCCAATTACTAATGCGTTGGACCGATTTTTCCTTTTGTGGTTTTGAATAAATATTAATTATGTAAGTCTGAAAGGCAAATGCCAGAAATCATTACTCTGAAAAAATAAATCCTTGGTTTCAATTTGGGACGGACAATGAAGGAAGGCTATGATTCGCGTGGGACTTTGAAATTCGGATTCTCCAATGCTATAATTAATTGATTATATTTATATGCAAAAGAATAAATATAAATAAATAAAACCGACTGAAAATTCTTTTTCTGATAAATCATGAAATGATATTTTAGTTATATTTAAGGAAATTAAATGACTAATTTTATTAATTAACAATTTATCAATTTGAATATTTTGTTATCATCATTCTTTCCTTCATCCGACTTATTTAAACACCTAACCCCGGTTAATTATCATATATTTAAGGCTAAAACATCAAATCAGTCTTTTATATTTCATTTATTTTCAAATTGATCTTACATAATTTTATGATTTTTAAAATTAATCAAAAAAAATTGAATGTAGTCATCTCTCTTAGGTTTGAATGCAACGAATCCATATCTACGAGTTTTATTCCATGAGTGCTTTAAAACCATTACACGTCAAATCAAATCTTGAAAGTGAATAATTTATTTTTCAATCAAACAAATAAAATTGTTCATATTTATCTTATTTTAAATCTGAATGCAACGAACTGACGAATTTGAAACTATATTCAAACTCTTGAAAAATTTATTCTCTACTTAGTTGAGACCAATTCAAAATAAATAAAACACGAGGAACTAATTTAAAATCCACTCTATACAAAAATGATAAATTTAAAGTCTTCGCCCATTTTTAATCACTCACATTCCCACCGTCCACTTTTTTTCCCTTGAATGCTTCTTTAACTACTCATTGCTAGTTTCAGCACAATAACTGCCACGCTATGCTTTTTTCGGTCTTCATCTTCATTTTTCTTTTTCATTTTCTTTTGATTTTCAGATTGGGATTGCATTATTCGCAATTCCTCATAATTTCTTTCTTCTTTCATGCTCTTTATTTAAATAATTTAGATTTTTTGTCCTTCAAATTTTGTTAGAGTTTGGTCCGAATCTATTTTTTGTTATAGTCTTTTTTCATGAAAAATTCTATTCCAATACTAGATTTTGATTCATATCTAAGTATATACGTTAGAAAGTATTCAATGCTTTGATAAAATGATGGAAGAATCTATAACATCTACATTTGGGACGAATACTATTTTTTTGATATGCAGAGAGTTTCATAATAAACATTTTATTGACAACACCAAGATCCGTGATGATTTTCATTCTGTAATTAAGATCATTTGTACTTTAGTTTGTTTTTTTATTCAACAATATTTGTATATTGTTCTTTTTTTTTATTATGAAATTGAAGTTCTCTAATTATTTATATTTGCAAAGTGCCGTATGGCTTTTCTATTATAAAATTTGGCATGATGTTTTTCAAAAAATAAAAAACTACTCATTGCTTCTTTTTTTTCTTTACGCAAACCACCCAGTTCATAATGCTCATTAATCATTGTTACTTCTTATTAAAAATCTACACCACAACATAATTAGTTTTTGAAGCATCTTTTTTTTTTTGCCAAAGATAAAAATGGACAAAACACTTAATGCAGGTGTTAATCCTTATTCCCATATAACTTACTTGAAGCATCTTAATCATTCATTTCAAAATTCTACATTTGTGTAGTTATGGAATAATAAAAAAACATGAAAAGGTAAGTTAAAATGTATATATTTATTTTTTAAATATATAAATTAATCAGTGAAAAATATACAAATCAATAATTTAATTTTTGAAAGTCGAATATATGTTCTTTAATATTTGAAAAATATTTATTTAATTATTTCAACAATAAAATATTCTAACTCAATTAATTTTTGTACTTAAAAAAATTGTTTTGATCCAAATATATATATATATATATAAAATAATAGGGGTGTTCCGGGGTTGGGTTGGTAGGCTGGTCCATTATAATTTACAAATATATTTTTTTAAAAAAATATATTTGACTCTACAATATTTTTTTAACCTTTCAATTTTTTATATTAAATTTTGATGAATAATATTTCTTATTATTATCGGTTAATAATAATATAATATGATTGAAAGTTATATATACTCATCTAAAGAATGTGAAGTTACTAGTAGAGGAAGATAGAAATAATTACGACAACAGTAGAATTTAGCAAGTAAAATTAGAAATCTAATTCTACTCTTCTCGATAAAAAAGTGAAATTGATAAAAATAAAAAAGATTAAATTGATTAATTGAATGATTGACAAAAAAAATTAACTAACGGTGAAGTCACTTTACGGTTAAAGCAAAGGGGAAAAGATAACACAAAATTATTTGTATTATACTAATTATAATTTATTTTTATATATATATATTAAAATAAAAAAAAAGAATATATAAATGAAAGGCTAGCCGGTTGAGTTGGGTTGAGCGGGTTTAGAATTCTAAAACCCGCAACACAACACAAATCATTGTAGGCTAAAATTTTTTAAATCAAAGCAACCCGCAACTCAAACCAAATTAACCAAAACTTGCATGTTGAGTTGATTTTGATGGTCGGTGAACAGCCCTGTATAATACAAGATCCATTTTTTTGAAATTTAGAATTCAACAGATGTGTTTTGACTGTTTTCTATTGGAATGAATTGACATTAATCACCTACGGGCAGCAACACCGACCACTTACCCCACATAACTTCTCAATTATATTGCTTTCCATGTGAAGCTCCATCGATCCCCATACATCCACCCACACCCCAATATTTTCTCCTTTTTACAACATTCGTTCATCTCGATTGGAGTTCGACATCATCAGCTCAATTAATCATTTTTTTTTTTGGCCTGAAATTAACCAATTAACTGTCCAATGTTTTTTAAGGACAATGCATAAATCACTAATCTACCTAAAATAAGAAAAATATGAAATAAGAAAATTAAATTATTCTTATTAAATTAAATTACTTATAAATACTCTCACTAATTTATTATCTACTAACAATTTAACAAAAATAAAATTATAAAAAGAATAATGAATATTTTCTTAATTTGGTAAAAACATCATATATTTTTTTAAAAAATTTACCCTCCAACAAAATAACAAAAGAGGAGGGAGTAATATTTTTTTGTTCGGACCCACACTAAAGTGTAAAACCACCTTAACATGAATAATATGAGGTATGGAATCAACCTTATAAGTGCAAACATGTTTATTCTGGAGATTGGATCTCCTAGAGTACTCTAGGGGTGAAGTGAGAAGAGAGATAGAAACAAGTAGAGAGAGAAGAGGAAGGATCCAGTAAAGTGAGTTTGGCGCCATTTTGTCTAAAGTGACCTGCAGTGTGAAAGTATAGGCATTAGATTAATCTGGAGCCGTTTATAATATGCCACGTCATCTATGGGCCTTAAGTGAAACTCTGCGTACTGATTTTGACTCAAACAAAGAACAAATTCAAAACGTGCGTTTCAATTTTATCTCTTCCAACGAGAAACCACATCTTCGCCTCTTGCCTCCATAACCGAGTCTCGCGGCTCGTTCTCGAAAACCTCAATCTCCAAGGCTCATTCCATCCCTTAACTTCTCTAACCCATCTTCGAGTTCTTAGCCTCAAGCGAAACCGCCTCAAGCAAACTCAATACGCAAAGATTCACTTAAAGGACCTTAGATGACATGGCATATTATAAACGGCTCAAGATTAATCTAATGGCTATACTTTCACACTGCAGGCCACTTTAGACAAAATGGCGCTAAACTCACTTTAGTGGATCCTTCCTCGAGAGAGAAGTAGGTTCCACTTATACTTTCTCTTTCTACCATTGTTTCTATCTCTCTCCCCACTTCATCCTAAAGTACTCTAGGGGATCCCACTTGGTTTACTCTGACTTCCCTTCTTTTCCTTTTAATTAAATATTAAATACATATTCGTGTAATGTAATTATCCCCTTTCCCGGAGTGGCCATGTTTGTTTCTTTCTTTTAAATTAAATCGGCTGCTATAATAAAATATTTTATTCTTTCAAACTAAGATATTAATTTTAAATTTCCCAACCCCAGGAAAGAAAATGTAATTTTTACAATCAAACATTAATTTAGAGGTATAATAAAATTGTGTCATATATAGTTTAAGGAAAACTAAATTATTGTGTTCCAATAATTTACTTAAATTTGTAATTTAATATATCTAATTTTTTTTTCCTATTTTTTATGATTTTTAAATATTCAATTGTTCATTCTTAATACTTAACTAAATAATTGTTATATATGTTGCAATCTCATTTTGATTATATATAAATGAGATATATAAAAGGATCAAAATTATATATGTTGCAATCTCATCGTGTTTAAAAAAAGTATGATCAAACTCATACATATAAAAAAGATCAAAATTAAGTTTTAACTTTGTTATATATATATATATCAATATTATATTGTACATGTATAGAAGGCCCATATCCAACCTTAAGTTTTATATCTAATCTCATATATAGAGTATAATGGAGAGCTATGAAGCATGGTTTCTTAATTTTGAGGGTGTGTTATTGTGTAATATATATGTTCGTGTTTGACATCTATACGAAATATCCACCCGATATATATTCATCAATTTTAAAATAAAATTAATTTTTATTTTAATATGATTTACAATATAAAATAATAACACATATGACATATATTATGAATAGATATTATAATTTTTAAAGTTTTCATCAAAATTTATGAATTTTTAATTATTTATATATATATAAATATATGTCGTGTTTGTGTCATGTAATTTTAAGAATTTGACATATTGTATGTCCATGTCTGTGTCACTATTCACTACTCAGGATTGAATCATCTAGAGTTATTTTCTGTACATTTCTTAAAGTTAGAGAGAGAAAGGAAGAAGAGATAGAAAATATGAAATTCATAAAATAAAAATATGTAAAATCATATTTTCTCTTCTTCTCTCTTTTTTTTTCTTTCTTTATTTCTCATACTCTAAAAAAAATATATAGAAAAATGAACTCTAGAGAATCCATTCCCCCGCCGTAGAGTTGATTAGGTGATTGAGGGGTGTGGAGTGTGGAGGAGGAAGGTGAGAGTAATTGTGAGCCATACACGTGTCGAAAACATCACACCGGGTATAAAATCCGGATCTACCTTAGCCATAAGCATCTTGGCTCTTGATTCTAAGCATCTTCTTTCAGATGCTTCATGCTTGTCCTCATATATCTCTCTCTTCTTCCCCCTTCCTTTTTATCTTCACTTTCATTCCTCTCTTCTTCTTCCCATTGCAATTTCCCTCCCAAAATCCAACCATGAACACCATCGATTCTCCCCTCGAAGCCCTCGCTTTCAATTACGCCACCTTCGGACTCTCCACCCTCCTCAACAACTTCTGGGCTTGCCTCGCCCTTCTCACCGCCGCCCTCAGCGTCTGGAAGATTCGCGCCAAATCTCATTTACCTCCTCCGCCGTCGCCGTCGCCGCCGCCACCGGAGACTTCCTCCTTCAACGAGTCTCCGTCGACGGAGCCACAGAGACCACCGCAGCCATTTGTCCCACTTGAGGCGCCGGGGACTTCCCGGCCGGCGGCGGAGGACGCCGGCGAAGTTGACGGAAAGACGAAGGGGAAGTTTACGGTGTACTACGAGGACGACGAGGAGTTGACGGCGACGGTGACGGAAACGGAGGAGTGTGACGGCGGTTATTGCAAATCGGAGTGGTGGGAGAGTTGGGAAAATTTGTTGAGGATGAAAAGGGGAGAAAATGCGTGGTACAAGTACCAGGATTTAACGGAGCTTAACGGTAACGTCGTGAGATTATGGGACGGTGGATTTGACGGTAGTGTGGGAAAAGTATCGAGATACAGCTCAAGCTGTATGGTATTGGCGTGGTAGTTGAAAATAGTGATGAATTTGGATCAAGAAATCGAATATAAGAGACATCAATTTAGATTTTGATGAACTTGTATATATGCTATTACTTTCAGGGGTTACTTAACTAGCTCGTACTATTGAACCCCAATTTTAAACGCAAATCTTTCCAGCTTTGCGTACGCTTTTTGATCTCTCTACCTTATCGTAGACGATATAGTTAATCCAATCGTTCTTCTCATCAAGCATCTTTAGATCGATGATGATGAGACATGAATGGGTGTTGTAAAATGTGCCAAAATTGGTCATGGTGGAGAAAATTTAGTTCTCAATAAAGTACCCAAATTCTAATGTAAACTAATGGAAGATCGATGCTCTTATTATTATCTGATTCAGAAGCCAAAATGTGAAAGAGAAGGAGGGAGTGTCCACATGCTCTAGTGAGTGTTGAAGATAGAGTGTGGCTGTATTGTGTGCGTCGTTGTCATATATAATTTGTAATATATAGTAGTGGACGGTGGTAGCTTTTCGATCTTTTCAACAATGATGGTTTCATTTTTATTCTGACAGACTCCATTTAATTCAAAACACTATAGTACAATGTTTAATTAAAGGCTGAAAATTTAGCAATATAGGTGTTGAAGAATGAAGAGAGGCTAGGGTGCAATTAGGTAATATTCTCAACATGATTGTAGAATATGCCATTAGGCCAATAATTGTTCTTCACCATTTGATTTCTTATCTTATTTAAGTATTTATATTAATAGTTACAAAGAACAAAAAAAAGAGAGAAATGAGTTAAAAGTTGATAGGATTGAAGTTGACGAAAATGTGAAGTAAGGTTCGTCAATCGTCACGTAACATGTTGACACGTGAATATGTGATATTAATATTTTATCTATATCTAGCTAGCAACCTAATCATGAATTTATATGATTGGTCAGCTTGAAATTCTCCACTGATAATTTGATGTTTGCGCATAACAAAAATAACGTAGGCACTTAGGCAGTGTTTCTGCCTCTTTTCTAGCTAATGTACTGTTCAAGGATGAGCGCCTACAATTTTTATTTTATTCCTCCCTACGTGTAACGAAATATTAATCCACATGATATGTGTCATCAATGTGATCATTTCAAAGGGGAAAAAAAAAGAATATCATCCAAAACAGAATACTAATATATAATAAATACAAACGCATTAAATATGTCTTTTTATACAATATGACAGAAAGTTTAAAAGAAATGTACATAAAGTTATTTATATCATTTTTAGAAAAATATACTTTTCATTTTTAAATTTTACATTAATTTTTTAATTTCGTCTTAAAAATTTATTTATTATCAATTTGTCTAAAAAATTTTAAATTTTGATAGATTTTATTATTTATCTATTTTTACTTAATAAATTAATAACAGATTCTATTGTAATTTTTAACATGAATTAAGATTTATTTTTTAAAATATTTTTATATTACATGTCATGTAAAATTTGTCGTTCATAAAATCAAAATAAGGTACTTTAAAGATAAAATTGGCTGATATAAAAATTTGAGAATAAAATTAAAAAGTTAATATAAAGTTTTAAAACCAAAAAGATACTTTTATTTATATTTTTATTAAAAAATTGTTAAACTATAAATTTTATTTATATTTTTTTTTATCATATATACATACAAATAACTTTTATTTTTCACTATGATTAATCGTATAAATAAAATTGTCACGTATATTTATTGTTAAATCTTATATCAAATCTGTAAAAACTCTTATTTTGTTTACAACATGCATCGCAACTTGCTGTTGTTCTTAATTTGTCACCATTCCGTGATTTATATGCCAGTGGAATCTCGAAGTTGCTCATCTTTCAATGTCGAGGGAATCAATTATGTATGGTTCACAAAAATAATGATAATAAAATTAAATAAAACCAAAATCAAAATCAGAATCAGGAAAGAAGGATGAAGAAGACAAATCCAACGATATCAACCAGGAAATAATGAAAAATGATATGTGAGATTTTTTTCTTGAGAGAGAGGTAATGTGGTTCGTACTTGATAGGATGAGCCAATGAGGATTGATTTTAATATATGGCTTTGCATTTGATCCCAGAATCAAGTCAATAATATATATATATATATATATATCTTATTCTTGTTCATTAAAAAAACACCTATTGCTTTCTGAGCCATTTTAATTATTTTATGGTTTGGTAGTGACAAATAATACAAGCGAGCAGCTAGCTCAGTCAAGCATGTCCACGTCCTTAAATAAATTTATTTTTATTGATATATTTTTGTAGACTTCCCATATGTAAATAAAGGTGGACATGAATATAAACAAATTATAAATTTTATTAATATTATAATAAAAAATAATAGACATAATTTTAGAAGTTTTGTTAACTTTGCGAAAAAAAAAATCACTATTTTTATTCTCCCCAGTACTTATTTTAATGAAAAAACAAAAACTTAAAATATATAAATTAATATATACATATTTAATTATTTAATCAGATCGATGATATCACTTCATGCGTAAGGCTAACAACTGGAGGTAACTGCTGTTTTACTTTGAAGTTTGAATATATAATATCCACGCAAATGAATGTGTATACTTAATATTTTATATACTAATTCCTGTTGATATCTTAGAATATTCCTGGTTTGATCCTTCAATAAATTGATGACGAGGTTATATGAGAAGTATGGCTGATTCTTCCACCATCACAAATATTTTTGATTAGTATATATTATCAACATTAATTACTCCCGCGCACATTCTTTCTTTCCTTCTAATCTCTATGCCGCAAATTTATGTATAATACTTTAATTAGGGTTTTATTTCTCTTTCAATAAAATAATATATTTATGTCGATATTTTAAAATGAAATCATTTACTTGTTATTTCAATACAATAAACACTGAAGATTTGATCAAAGTGGATTCTACTTGCAGCTTCCAACTGAAAATTAGATGTGATGTATGTAGTACTTCAATTCGTGCATGGTGATATTATTAATAGTATATTTGTTGCGTAAAAAAAGTTATCTCTTTTACGCATAAAATCTTAAAAATATACTGTATTACACGTTGATCAAATACTATATATACGAATTCCTAATAACAAGTGTACCATTTTGCTACCAATTGCGTAATGAACTTTGGGTTCATTCATTGTACAGCGTGAAACAGTGGAAATAGTAGAAAAGGGAGCTTAATCTGCTTATGCCTACCCAGAGATAATAAACAAGTGGAAGGAAAGAAGCAACCAACTACTTCTACCACTTGAAAGGATTTATATATTGAATACAATTATGAACTAAATAGTAAATAGTTCTAGCACTTTAAATATAGGATAATGGATAAATCTAAGAGCACCTTATCATTAAGTGTATATCATTACAGTTAATGCGCCTAAGAATAAGAATAAAAGAGCCAATAATATAAAATATTCATGTCAACAAAGTATATGTCTTTGTTGTACCAAAAAAAAAAAAAAAAAGTATATGTCTTTGTTTAAAATCCAACAATAATTCCTTTGAGGATTAGTCTTCAGCTCATGGAGCTGGGATACCTTGGACAACCAAAAAAAAAATCCAACAATAATTTGTACATATTTTGTTTTTGTAATTTTTATTCGGCTTAAACACCAACGCAAAACCTAAAGATAGAAAGCCCATTGTAAGTTAAAGTGGATGTCATATTTTTTTTCTGGGTTAAAGCAGCGAGCCCAATATTGGTTTATGTATGGGCTAAGCTGAGAAGGCCCAATATTTGTTCTATTTTATTGAACTAATCCATACCCTGATGGATCGATCCACCAGTCTACCACCTTCCATATCATTTGTTTGATCCTTTTGGGTCAACGTTTGGAATATAAATTGTGCTTAGTTTTTTTTTTTTGGCCATTAATATAAATTATGTTTACTATTTCTTGTTTATTTGTTTTTCCTATTATTTGATTTTCTTGTAGAAAAATAAGCTTATCCTAATTTGTTGTATTATAAATCTTGCCATTTTGTTTACTTGTATAACTCCAGTACCTTCCATACAATGAAATGCATATTTTATTTTCAACTAAATCTGTTTTGACTTAATTAATATATCATTCGCCTATTATATTATAAAATGGAAATAGGTGTTTTTTTTATCGGTAGAGAAAGTTGTCCATGTATATTAACAATGCAATATTTTTTATCTATCTATTTTTAATAGTGTAGGCAAAATTTAATCTCATTATAATAAGGTAAGACCACAAGAACAACAAAATTATTCCACCAAAATAACCAAAGATATGATTTAACATGTGAATTAATGTTCCAAGTACATATATATGTCTGTTCTAAATGGTGGAAAAGCCATATTAGAGGTGGATGGCAATTGTATTAATTGACCGCAAAGGACAAGACTGATCATCAAGTTGGAGACAGATAGATGTTGAATTCCTGAGTTTGAGGCAAATGTGTTATTGTTTGTGTGGCTCTTATGATAAAGCTTCTCTCACATCCATCATCAATACGACATTAAATTAAAATCCACCCATCTCCATTATTGATCCATGAATATATATGTATGCAGCTGCATCATATAAATCATCATGCATGCCTTTACAGACTTTGTTCCCACTAATCCATCCATTATTCTCACCCTCTCATTTTATGACCCCACCACCAGCAATACATATGTTGAAGTAATTTTGATTTATTAAATATTATTTATATATGTGAAGTTGATCATTACTAATATTGAGTTATATATATATATATATATATATATATCATGCATGGGCATGGATTATGGGTATGGGTTCCAAATTCCTATTAGTATTGCAGGTTTCACGTGACCATTGGGCCACACATTCATTGTAGGTACAATAATAGTAGAACCAATTTACTGCATGGTTATCTTTTCTCTATATATTGCATGTTCTTTCTAATTTTGTTAATTACCGATTTACCGACCACAGATCTGATGGTATATATACTTCGACGCACAAAAAAAGTTTATAATGAATTAATAATTGCTTCCATTGATCTGGGATTAAAAAGGGATAATTATCTTATATATATATATATATGACGCAAGCGCGCTTAATTATATATTATTGATCATTAATATTGACCTAACACAATAGTTAATCTGTATTTTCCCCAATCTACACATCCGATCCGGTACAATTGGCAACATTTTCTTGTGCAATAATTATAACTTTGTTTGAATTAACTTTTAAGAGGTCGTCCTTCTCTCCTTATCAAGATATAATCAAATTCATGTGTACGTACCTTCAAAACTATATTTTCAGTGTTGCAATTAATGCATGTATCAAGTATCAACTTGTTAATTATTTGTACAAGTATGAATAGTTGAAAGTGAGGAGATTATATTGTGGGAATTTTGGTGCCATTAGTATATTACTGTATGATGCACAATATGTCAGCATGACTCATTGATTTGTCTAAATCCATCGACCATCATACAGTGAAAATATATCAGCTTCAATATTTTTTTTTTGGGCCATTAGCTTCAGTATTATTATTAGAATTATTAGTTTTTAAAAGAATCTTACGTACCCATCCAAACAACAACACCCCGATAAGTACATCAGCTTCAATATTTATTATTGTTGTTGTTTTTTTTTTTAAAAAAACTTACTTACCCATCCAAACAACAAGATCCCAGGAAATATATGCGTATAGGTAATTAATTAAGCTGATCTGTTAATAATTCTGAAGCTGCTCTATTGTGGTCATCGAACTTATCTATTAGGCCATTCCTTGTAAATCCCGTTGCGGCAAATTTAGAAAAAAAGTACAATCAGAATAAAAGATAAAGATGGGTTAATTTTTTTTTTCGTAGAAAAAGATGGGTTAATTTAAGTAGGCCTAATAGATAGCTTACCAAAATTAGAATAAGAACAAACAACAATTTAATTAGATAGATTGTGACTTGTGATCGAGAAGTAAAACAGACTTAATTAGCTATGACAAAATAATATAACTCAAATACTCTTATTCTAATGTTTAATCTTTTAAACAAAACACAGATTTAATTATTTTCCATCTTCTTTCAATATAACTAAACGTGCAAAACCCATTGTTTTATGTGGAAGATGCATGTGATGAGAGGAGCAAAGGTTGGTGGAATCCACCTACACTTCTTTGACAACGTCATCATCTCATTGTCAATTGGGCTACCAGTACATACACACTCTCATTTCCATATGATTTTCTTTATATTTCAAGAAAATTGACAGTCTACTTCTGATATTGTTTTTTTCCAAGGTATCCCAGTCGGATAAGTGAATGATTAATCATATGCATGATTCAAACCTTGACACTTGACATAGTAAACTTAACCGCTAAACCAACTAAGCCTGGTTATATATATTATTCTTTATTACTATTGTCTATATTTGATTTTATTTATTCAGTATTTTTTTTTAAAGATTATTTCAATAGGTAAATTCTATAATTATTTATGAGTGATTTATATAAAAAAAACTTATTATTTAATCTCTAAATCAAAATATTTCAATTATTAAAAAATCAATATAATTGATCAAATATATTTTTCTCTTCTTATAATGTGAATTGTATGGAAGAAAGTAGATGAGGTGGACAGGTGGTAGGGCACACCTGAATTCAAAAGTCACATCTCACACTGAATCACTGCCTCCACAAATCACAAAGTCACACTTCTCACACTCTCACTTACTCCTTCACTTCATCGGTGACCAGTGTCCTCTCTCTCTCTCTCTCTTTGCGTTTCATTCCATTCATTTCAGATTTCAGATTTCAAATTCCAGATTGCTATCAAAACGATGCAGAATATGCCTCTCATTCTCTTCGTTTTCGTCTTCGTCTTCCTTATCTCTCCAGGTCCATTATCCTCCTCCTCCGCCACCACATCCTCAGATCTGGTCCGTTCATCGTGCATCCACGCGAGATACCCACACCTCTGTCTCCGAACCCTATCCACCTTCGCCGGAGCCGCCAATACACCCAAGGATCTCGCTCAAGTCGCTCTCAATGTTAGCCTCTCTCACGCTCGTCATCTCTCCCGCTTCCTCAACAAACATTTCTCCTCCGTCGACGTCCACCGAATCTCCCGAAATTCGGCTCTCCATGACTGCGCCGACCAGATCGCCGACTCCGTCGATAATCTCAGCCGAAGCCTGAAGGAGTTGCAGCACCTGCGAACCGCCACGTTTCAGTGGCAGATGAGCAACGCTCAGACCTGGGTGAGCGCCGCCATGACCGACGACGATACCTGTCTCGACGGCTTGAACCTCCGCGACGGCGACGGCGACGATGACGACGACTTGGTTAGGAAGATCAAGCGGAAGATCAATCGAGTGGCCAGAGTCACAAGCAACGCGCTCTACATGATCAATCGCCTCTGTTTGAGCCGATCGAGGCCGTAAGAATTAATGGAACGGTGATGCCTCCTCACTCTCATCAATCTCAACCCTCTGATTAATCCTTTCTCTATGATAATGATGATGATGATGATGGACGTACTCTCCTGATTAATCCTTTCTCTATGATAGTTCCTAGTCTTGCTAGTGCTAGCTAGTTATCATTTCTAATATAAGATTACTTGTGAAATAGAAATGTAAAATTAATTTAAAGCACTTATATCCGTACGTAATCCTAAAGTCAGTCTCTGTATAATGCGAAGATATGTGATTCTCTTGCCTTACACAAGTTAAATATTACATGATCGAAAAACATATATAGAAATTGTTATTTCTCCACAGAGAATGTTAGGATTATGACTTAATGGTGAAACGTAAGGAATTGCAATATGAGGTCAGTGCATTTTATATTACTCCCTCCATCCTTTTTTATCTGCTTTTTAAAGTTGTTGTACACAAATTAATATAATGATTAAATCACTAAAGTTAATGTAAAATCTAAAATACAAAGACTATATTACCCTTATTAAATTAGACTTAATTATATCATCAATTTAATGCTCATATTTAAAAAATTAAATTTCTCCAACTAATTTAAATACTTTCACAATTTTTTTATGAAACCTACCCCAATTGATTACTACAGAACCCCAAAATAATTCTCTACCAAAAGTCAAATCGTCCATTATGACTATAATATTAAATAGGGATAAAATGGTAAAAAAGTTCATTGATGACCTCTTGATTTCATAACAAAGCAGATAAAAAGGGACAAAAAAAGTTCTGCAATGAAGCAAATAAAAAAGGACGGAGGGAGTATTTCTTAACTAAGTGGTGGTGAGAGTTCAAAATTTACCTTTAGTTATAAAAAGATATTGCGTAATGAAATGTTTATTTTTAAGTGAGAAAAAGAAGAATACCTTAATTTTTTTTAAAAAATAAGAGTATTGCAAAAATGATTGGCTGCCACATGGCACTTAATGATTAGTCATTCTTTTTTAACTTGTGGTAGTAGAAAAATAACAGTTTTTCTCTCTTATTTTAGTGTCAGTATTTTTTTTTCAACATATATTTAAGTGAAAATGCCATTCTCATGAAGATTTACGTTACTATTGGCATTTTCATTTTTCAGCGTGCTAATCGAGGTCAAAGGGCTAGCATTTCGCTTTTAAATTATCATAAATAAGAAAATTTTACCGTTTAAATGACAAAAAATAGTTAATATTTCGCTTTCAAATTATTTTATGGCAAGATATTTTTCAAAGTTACATGAACTAAAGTTAACATTCTATTATAAGAAAACACGTAATTTACCTAATAAAAACAAATCATAAAAGATACCTAGCTCAAAGTTAATTGCCATTTACTTGAGCATGCCTATTAATTAGCTATTCAAGTTAATGAATAAGTAACTATTTTACTTTTTATGATAATATATGAAATGAATAAAATTTATATATNGTAGGTTAAAGACTTAAAGGCATTGATACATACATGATAGGTCCCTTTAACTGTCATATGCATGAAAGTTTAAATGCTTTTCAGCCTTTCTATGGGCTGAGTTACGTTGTGCTTAATAATAATGAGATGCTTTCATGATTATGGTGAAGATCCTATTCCTACGTGTGGTCCAGCAGACCAGCACACACTTCGTCTCTTCCCTACTCAAATAAACATATCAAATTATCTATCAATAGCATGCTTCATTTCATGTACAATATTCATCGTCTGACACATGATTTTTTTTATTAATATATATCTCTACACTATACATTAATTTTGACAAATTATTATTTAATTTGTTGACTACACCATAACCTCAATTACTATATATATAATTACTAGGGGCTTTGCGTGCCCTAACGGGCACGCAAATATGTATATAAAATAAATAAGGGACTAAATTGTTAACTTAGTAAAGAAAGAGAGACCAAATAGTAAAATTTCTCTTATTTTTAATTCATAGACTATAGTTTTAAATATGGACGACCAGAAAGGGGTGGAGCCATATAATATAAGATATGTCACACTAATCACAGTAATCATACAGCAATTACAAAATACACAGCAACATATATATATGATGGTAATAATAATAATAACAAAAAAATACAAGATACCTGTTAACTTGATGATGATGATGGAGAATATAATGGTAGTGGTTTTATATAGCACAAATTTCATTAAGGCTGTTATAGATGGTAATTTTAAACTATTTAATATATTATAGTTGAAACTCTTCATTGCCTATTACAATTTACAAAGTTAGAGTGGTCGGAAACCAGTTATTAATTTCCTATCCATGTGAGCATCCTCTGAAAATCTGAAGCATTACTGGAAAGAACTTCAATGTGCAGACTGCAGAAGCAGCCTGATGAAGGAAATTTCCTACTTTGGTAGCTAATTAATACTTTGACAAAGATGATTTGCTCTATTGATCTAATGTGTCTGCTTTTATCTTAATTAGGTCATATTTTCTGTATTTGGCCGAAAAAAAAAATTGTCATTTTCTGTATCATTCTTCAGGATTTCATGTTACTCTCTGCTAATCTTCCTTTTTTTTTTTGGTAAAAAATTTTCATCTGCTCAGACATCTGAGTTTTGCAATGGAGGAAGGAAGCCTGAATTTGACACTCCTATAAGAGCATGGTCCATACGAACTGAGCCCTAAGGCTAAACGGGCCTGGGCTTTTTCCTTGTCTTTACAAACTTGCCATACAAATTATAGTGTTATTTCAGGCTTCCTTCCTCAATTGGAAAAGCCCAGAACCACAGAATAACACTTTTTATTTGTACGTCAAGTTTGTAAAGACAAGGAAAAAGCCTAGCCCTATTCAGCCTTAGGGCTTAGTTGGTATGGACCATGCTTTTGTAGGGTCAATAAAAAAGTTGAAAAGATGTGTCACTACCAAATACCAATCATGATTTTGCCTCCCATTCAACTTATTGCTAGTGGTATTCTTCGGCCATTTTCCTGACAGAACTAAAAAAAAATAAAGGTAAGTCATTAGATGTCCAAAAATATAAAGGTTTTCTTACTTATGTCCACCTTTAATATTTTTCTTTTTTCTTAAATTTTTTAAAACAAAAACTAAGTCTTTCTCTGCACTGGACACGTGTCCAGTGCAGAGATGGCACTCATGGCAGAGGGGAGGCTTTCATACATGCATCTATATCCCCATTATATCATATCATCTTATATTATATGGCTCCATCCCTTTCTGGTCGTCTATATTTTAAAATTATAGTACAAAATTAATAATAAGAGAAAAATTATTATTTGATCACTTATTTTTTGCTGAGTTAACGATTTAGTCCCTTATTTATTTTACATATATATTTGCGTGCCCGTTAGGGCACGCAAAGCCTCTAGTATCATATATATATATAATATCTTTTTAATTATATAATAATATAATTTAAATTCATTTATTTAAAAATAGTTAATATATATTTTAATTATAAATAATTAAAATTTCATATATATATATAACTAAAATAAATAATCCTATAAATATTTAATATATATCAATTCTAAATTCTATTTTGTAATTTAAAATTATTTTTTATTATATTTTGAATTATTATTATTTTTTTAATTTTATTTGTATTAAATTAAATATTTATATGTTTACATTTCATTGAAAATCATTGTAAATTATTTCTTTTAGTTCTGTCAGGAAAATGGCCAGTATTCTTCTTTCTTTTTATGTAGTTTATTCATTTCATTATTTTGATTTATGCTTCATCAGCAATTATCAGATTTAGGTGGTTTTTGAGTTGTATAAGAAGATGAATACTCCGATGGAACAAATTTATTATCAGTAGTGTAATGTTAAGGAGAACAGTGATGAAATGTTAATGGCTCATGATTGTAACTTTTTACATTTGAATGCTAATAATGGCATCCATCTAACAAATACTGTTTTTATATTTTGCTGTTTATAATGCAAAACGAAACTCGAAATTTCAATAATTGCATCCATTTCAAAAATACTGATTTTTTTCAACTTATTACAAACTTCTGGCAAATGTAGGTAAAATATATTAAAAAGAAAAACATCCTACTATGTACCTTGATGGAGATTGTGCCCTAGGGTCAATCATTTTATGTATATGTTTTGAACATATTGATTAATTTATAGATGATAAATTATGTTGTTATCATATTATTAGCATGTTTACTATGATAGCGTCCTTGATTAATTATGTGATAATTAATCTAAATCCGTCCCTGGTCGATTATTCTCGTGGGAGCGAGAATGAACCAAGACCAGCATGACCTCAGTGTATGGAGATACATGCACTAGATGCTTTACGAGAGTCATGGTGCAATGAGTAAGGGGTTACAAGTTGCTAGACCGACCCGGAGAGTCCTGCATGGGTTTTAATCATGAGCTAGCCTCTCCTGTACTCTTGCCAAGATGCCCTTAGACCTGAGGTCTTGACTATTCCGGCGTTGTAGATGTCAGACTTTGGCCTAGTCCAACGTTGCCCGTAGCAGGGTAGCCATACAGGCTAGGTACGGGTTTGGTTGTTTACGTGTTGAGGAATGTGGTTGACCAAAATGTGATTTTGTCCCTCATTAAGTTGAGAGATATCTAACTGGCGCCCTCGATGAGTCTGTCCAAGGAATGTGTGGCCACACAAGGAAATGGGACTAACTCAGGGAATCGAGAAAGTTGTGGTTTGGATTATGGATGACTTTCCCGTGCCTAATCCATGACCAAGATATCATGTGACAATAGGGATCATGTCAAGGTGGTACTTTGGTTAAGTCGTTTTGGCGTTAAGCGATAACTCACGTGTTTTGGGTAGTCGTGATGGCTTGCTAGAGTCCACTCTCGACTTGTGAGTCATAGAAATGACTTGCTGCCAACTTCACGTGAGGCCTGCTAGGTCACACATGAGCAGGATCAAGATGCCGCATTGGGACGCGAATTAGGGTTAATTCGTGAGTCACTTTAGTGACACAATTTAAGACATAGTTGAATGTCTCAGGACATGAAGTCTTGTCTTAAATAAATATCTACGTTTGTGATATTTAAATTTGTTTGACAAGTTTAAATATATTAATTGTTGAATAGTTAATTGGATTAATCTATTTACAATTATATTCTTGTTTATAATATTAGGGAATAATAAATTAGATAAGCTTCCTAAAAGTTAGGAGATTATTGATTTATTAAATTCACTAATATTGGGATAACAAGCTTGAGGGTGGCGCCTCATATGGGATGATTTTAATTAATGGAAATGTTTTATTAATTAGAGTCATGACTTGAATTTGAATTTGAATTCAAAATTTGATTTTGATTTCAAGAATATTAGGGTAATATTTTAATTCAATATTGTTAGATATTAATAAGTTGGTTATAACTTCCTTAAGAGTTAGAATTGTTATTTTGATTTATTAAATTCCTTAAAAACAAGAGGGAGATGGCGCATTCTAGGTGGGACCAAGAGCAAGATTTGATCTTGCATTTTATTTCTCAAAGATTGCATTTTGAATTCAAATTAAGATATTAAGGTAATATTTTAATTAGAAATTCAAGGCCTAAAATTATAATATTATTGTAATCTTATAATTTTATAATTTGATAATCCATTAATTATCAAAACTCCCCAAACTCTATAAAAGGGAAGCAAAAAGTCGACTTGCACAACCCTAGTTCACACAAGAGGCAAAATTCGACTTCACCCTATTTTGTGAGACAAAATCGGCTAACCCTAAAGTAGAGAGAGAAAGTCGACTTTCTCAAGGAGAGAGAGGAAGTTCAACTAGCACCAAAAACTTGGGGTTTTTGTGTGAGACCAAGAAGAGTTCTTGGATTAATGCGCCACTTTAGTCTTGGAATTCAAGAACAGTTCTTGAATTTCAAAACGTAGATAGAGTTTCCCGTATTCACTTGGGAAGAAGTGAAGGAGGCTAGCACCTGGGCATCTGCCAAACAGCTAGTGTGAATCACCGGTAGAGGAAGGACACTCGGAGTGGACTTCTCGGACTCGCGAACTCGAAGCACCGATTGATTTGGTAAAACCTTTTTCCTTCTCCTAATATAAATTCATATAGCGGATCCTGGCTGAGAATCATGAGGGCTGCGTGTGTTTAAAGTTTTTTTTTTAATTTTATATCGCTTTCGCTGCGCGAACCGCTCCGTGATTCCCAACATACCTTCCCTGCACAAATGATAAAGTTTAGGACAGCAAGGGGATACTTCCTAGTGTGAAAATTTACCTATGTAGATTCTAACGTATGTAGGAATTTATATGTAAAAAGAAAATTTCACCCGCCACTAACCTAAATTTCATCTTCTTTGTCAAAAATAGAGAGGAAAAGTACACTAATTGTGATGTTTCTTTACTTCCAAAGGCTATAGCATTCTCATATAAGCCTTTGGAACATGTACACACCTACCTATACGTCTGTCATACATATTGCACTCGACACAATAACCTTATAAAATCGAAGTCTGGCCCTAGAGGGCATGGAAACCAATGAAATGTTTAACCTAGCTGGAGTCAGCTCAAAAATCGCTACAAGTTGATGTGTAAGTTCATCTAGTTAATAGTTATACATGGGAATAAAACAAAGTCCACATCCCAAAGATAATGGTTTGTTTAAAGGTTACATCAAAGTGGGTCAGCTCCTACTCTAACCATTCATGGTAAGATAGGGTTTCCACCTGCGGATAGAATCAGTTCTATATATCTTACCAAACAAATCTCTGGACCACATGAATCCTGATTCATTCTACTATTAGAGGATCATCTCATTAATCTCGCTGAACAGTTACTGATCCAACCAAGTGTAATCCACACCATACATTCTCACTTAACCAAAGAAGACTTTGGAACGCCTCGTTACTAAGCATCTGCAATTCAAAAACACTGACTTCACACCAAAGCACAAAATGAATGAGAATAACAGAATTGTTAAGTAGATTCAATCTACAAATAACAAGAAATTCATGCTAAGAATAAATAGGTATTTTATGTTTAGTTCTTGTTGAAAAGCATAACTAATGTATTTACACGTCTTTTTTACGGTCGGTTAGGGTGATTTCAATTTTTATTCCTTTCTTCTTTTTGACAAAAGCTCATATGTAGTTCGTAGAGTTTTTTTTAAAAGAAAAAAGTTAAGAAATCATCTAGTTTTCTTCCTTCTTGTTTTAAGAAAAAATCAAAAGCTAAAATATTAAACTATTCCAACCGTGTAATAAAAGCTCAGTCAAACGGACAACAGACATCAACTATAATATTTCCCAGGTACAATTGCTTTTGTAGTATTTAATTAAGAGTACATAAGGTAGCTGAGGTGCTCAGACCCCATAACTTCATCTTGGTCAACTAACAGAACACCCATTCTTTAATAAAAATGAAATTTTCAAAACATAATTACACTGCCTTATTGGTAGAGCTATTAACTTCAATATGGATTCTCTCTAATTGCTATCCTTGTAATTCTCTGTAATTGGAGAAGACAACAAAGCGATGGGATTAAAACGCATGGTTTCACTTAAGTGAAAAGTACAAAAATGAACTAATTACAGAGCAATTCAGAAGTTTCAATTACAAAGGATCCAATTTGAAGTAACTCTTAGATTGAATTTTAAAATAAAGGCAAACAGTAGATCCAATGAATAACAATTCTTCCAACAGTCCAGGTGCATTTGGGGCACAAAACATTCATCTTAATATTCTGTTGACTCTCAGTTGATATATAATTTATTATAAAAGAGAATGCAAGAAAGCTTTCATACCTTCATCATAGTGACGGTAAGGTAGTCCACACAAAATGTTTTACTTATATGGGGCAAATATGATCGAAGAATTGTGGCCGCCAAAACCAAAGGAATTGGACAAGGCTGCCTTGATATCCAATCTCTCTTTCTTAGGGCCCACAAGAACTTTAGAATCCTGATTTTTGTTTCCAATTAATCGAATTAGATAATATAGTCTCCTATAAATGATAACAGAATACATAAACAAAGGTGAGAAAGATGCAACAAGCAATATACCACTCCTTCATCTGGGTTTTCAAGATTGATATTGGGATGAACCCAGCCAGTCCGTATAGCCTACATGAGAAATAAAATAAAGCTCTAAAATTTTCTAATGTAAGACATCAATGTCTAAAAAAAATTATTGAAGTTGTCGTTCATTAGTAACCTGTACTGTTGCAACAGCTTCCACACCTCCAGCTGCCCCTAGTAGATGACCAATCATAGATTTTGTAGAATTAACTTTTAGCTGTATAAACAAGAGATCACAGAATGGTAAGGTAAGCTAAGATCATAAATTAGACCAACTGAAAAAGAGATTAAGTTACCTTACATCTAGTTCGAAAAAGGGCAAGAATAGTGGCACATAAAACAGAACTTACCCCAGGATTTTGGCCAAAACAATGAACGAGAGCCTGGTACTCCTTAAGATCTCCAGCTGGTGTGGATGTGGCGTGTGCATTTATGTAATTCACGTCCTCTTTAGATACTCCAGAGTGAGCTAATGCCTTCTCAATGCAGAGTATAACACCGACCCCTGTATGAAAATAAAAGCAACTTTTAAGCCAGGTATGATTGCAATGAAATGTATTACAGAAGATGAAATTTGGATGCAGCAACTCCTCCATCCATTTTATAAATTTATCAGAAAAACATGCGGCAGCCAAATTTACACATGAAGGTCAATGTGAATAAAGATAGCAACATACATAGAGACAAAGTAATGTCAGAACAACATAACCACAAATTATGGTGAAATGAAACAAACTATTAATTTATACTATCTGAAATTTACTAGTTCCCAAGCTCATGCCGAAAAGCAAAAGCAATGATAAATAGAGTTATCTTGCAACATGTCAAGGTCTATCGATGATGGATAATCAATTTGTAAAATATGATAATCTATCACTATCAGTAAAAGTTCTCATGTTCATTAAGACCAAAAAGATAAATAAATAACTACAGTTATGGAGGGCAAGATTACTGCAGCTAGGTCTAAACATTTCAGTATTTGCACATAAAGAAGCAGAAACATGCCATAAAGGACAATTGTACAAGAATAATCATGATTTTGTGCCTGACATTCATTCAGCATAAGATACATTACTAATCTAGAATCCCTCGGAGAAACTTGAATAAATAAAGAGAAACAACATATATTTGTGGAGAAATTACTTTATTTCTATGTGATGGAAAGAAAAAAAATAGATATCTTCCAAAATTCTTTACGTGATTTAGCTTTACTGAATAACCGCAGGTTATTTCCATTTTCAATCAGCCATCCCCAACTATGATTGTGAATTTCAAAGACCAGATAATTGATGCATTGAATAATGTAATAATAATAAGACGACAAAATAAAATTTTTAAGGAAAACTGCATCATTGGGGAGCAGCAAACTGCTCAATCTTATTCCTGCACCCCTTCCCTCCTTCTGTGGGATGATAAGCACAGAGAAAACATGCAAGTGCACTTCTAGACAGTGTTAAAATTCACATCAAAATTTTTGTTTGACACAATTAAAACTGACTGTTGATAAAATACCAAAAGGAAAGAAAATATTTTGAAACATGACATGAATAAACAAAAGCTAGACTAAAGCAATGCAGATTTAAGCTGACAAACTCCTACAATAATTTATTAACCAAGAAACGTCAAACAGCATTCCAAATACAAAATAAAAATAAAAGTGACAATGACCACAAAAGGGGAAAACAAGTGCCAAGCAGGTCTTGAATTTGTGATACACCCTTTATTTCCGTCAAAACCAAAGGTGAAGGAACCTTTCAATGTTGATAATTGAATGAACAAAATCTCATAAGTAGTTGCAACACCATTAAATGAATTCTAAATCTAAAATGATATGAAAGAGATAGGAGTTAAAAAAACCATATAGTACAACATTTTACCATCAGGACGCGGCTCTGTCACATGATAAGCATCGCAGGTGAAACTTCCGCCAAGGAACTCAGCATATATGGTTGCACCTCTTTTCTGCAATATCAGAAGTTAGATCACAATGTCAATTACTCGATTCATTTTACTAAAACTGATAGAATTGTAAAAAGTGTTCTATTGCTACCGGAACAAACTAAACCAAGAAATAAAAGCAATAAATTATACACAAATATTGCAGTAAGGTTCTACACAATTATTATAAAATTTTTTAAGATGAGTTTTATCCATAATTGATTGACCAAATCAAAAGTACCTTAGCATGCTCTAGTTCTTCTAAAAGCAAAACTCCAGCCCCTTCCCCCATGACAAATCCATCACGATTCTGAAACATGACAAAGGTAAAATGAACGTTAGTGAGTAACACAAGTGCTGAACAAGGTGAATCCATTAAGGTTAAAAGATGCAAAACTCTATTGCATTGTCCAAATTGTTCAAATCTGAAGAGTGCTGAAACTTATACTATAAACTTAGCTCACTTTGAGAGCAGAGCCGAATTTCTGATTATTCCTGTTATATTGGATGCATCCACAGTTTCTCTTTTCTGGTAAAGGATAGTTTCCTGAATTTGATATATCCAGCAATACCCTCTATGAGTCACTTTTATTCAGATTTTGGTGGTGTCTTTTGTATCTTATTAGTATATGAATAACAACTCTTGGTGTTTCCTGATTTATACTGGAGGGAAAAAAAGGCCATCAAATTTGTAGTACACAAAGTCGAGTTGGTGACGTTTTATACCATTACAAAGATTAGGAAAGTAAGATCTGTTGATTACTAAAAAAGACAAGATATATTCAACCCACTTTAAATAGGATTATATACTTATAGTTTATTGCAAATTTAATAGAAGCTCAGCAATGAAAATGGAGAAAACAAACAAAAAACCAGTAAGTCATTGATTTCGTTGTATTACAGTATCCCAAGGCCGTGAAGCTTTGGTAGGATCAGTATTCCTCTGTGAAAGAGCCCTACAAGCCACAAAGCCTCCCAAGCCTGAACCAATTATTGTTGGATAAATATCAGATTCATGCCATGATAAGTTCTTGAAAAAAATATTGAATAGCACAAAATAAACTTAGATACCAATAGGTATAATAGCAGCGTCAGAACCACCACAAAGCATCACATCCTGCAGATAATTTACAAAATTATTTAATCTTTTTATTGAGTTATAATGCCTGTAACTGCTGAGACTATGTCATAAAAGTATTAAACTACTCATTATGTTAGAGAGAAAAAGGTAAGTTAAAAGAAACTGAAGAAATGCACAATACTGTGAGCAAGTATTAATGCAAAGACTTACAGCCTCCCCTCTAATAATATGGTTTGCTGCATTCAATATACAAAAGTTGCTTGTAGCACAAGCTGTAGAGATTGAATAGTTGGGTCCCATCCATCCCTGGAATCATAAAATGAATCAGTTGGCAGAAAATTGAACAAAACCAAGACACGCCGTTCATAGTGGCCACATAATATGCACCAAATTCAATTTAAGCATACCAAATCCATTGCAAGCATGGCAGAACCCATATTTGTAGTAGCGAAAGGGACACAAAAAGGATTCATCTTCTTGTATGAGATTCTTAAAGCTTCAATGGCATCATTAAAAACCTGTTCAACAGTAAAAAAATAATACAAACAAAATAAAAATGAGTCAATCAACCAAATTACAGAACACAATAGTTTTGTAGCTTTATCTTGGAATGCGTTTGACAGTGACGTCAAGCAAAAGAGATCTGAAGATATCACATCCTCTTACAGACGTTACGTGCATCTAAGTAGAAAATCAACATCTTAATGTGACAGAACATGGCAATCTTTGTTTTTTCAACTGCAGCATCTTAAATTGCAATAAAGTTATACCTTCATGCCACCCATTGCTGAGCCAATCAAAACACCACATTTCTCTTTGTTTAACTCAGCCATTACATCACCGGTAATCCCAGCATCAACTAAGGCTTTTTTCCCAGCTGTCAGCAAATAAAGCATAAATTTGTCCATCCTCTTTGAAAGTTTTGGCGCTACCCAACCATCACTTGAGAAAGACTTAATCTCACCAGCAATCCTCTAGAGACAAAGAAGAGAACTCTGAAAACAAAAGCTACAGTAGGCAACAGCTGAAAACATAACTAAATGAAGTGTACCGTAGGAAATTCAGCACAGTCAAAAGTCTCAATCTCACTTATGCCACTAACACCATTGAGTAAATTATTGTAGAAGGTTTCAGGATCATGACCAAGTGGTGTAACCACACCTAATCCTGTCACAACAACTCGTCTTTGCTTCATAGAAGGTTTTTTTGTTGTTGTGATATCCTGAGCAGGTTCCAAAGCTACAGCCATTGCTTTCCCTATAGATTTTAATAATGCAAGCCATATGTTAGAATTATATGATAAAATTTGGATAACAAGCTAGTAGCTACTTAAGCATGTTCTTTTTCTTATTTTTGGACAAAAATTAAACCATATCCATTATCTGCTTCCTTTTAGATGAGCACAACTGTAGATTACCAGGGTGCTTTAGAATGACAACCACCCATGAAATTGAACACCAGAAGCCTTGCACGAAAGCAGTCAACCTACCAACTACCACATTAAAAGTAACAGATGTATTTTTTGTTTGATGGATAAGGTATTTAATTGTAAAGGTGTACATAAATGTCAGTAGGAAGCGTAATCAACTGACAATTAAGATAACCTTAGTTCTAAATAAACCACTTCTACCCATTGGGTCGAATGATAAGAATCAAGATCACTAACGAAAGCCAAGAACAATTATACAATAGATATTCATGTAGAGATCACAATATTGCAAAACTAAGAGAAAAACACTTCTCTGCTGCTCAAATTTAGCTATATATATATTTTTTTCTTCAATCTTCGATGAACTATTCTCCTCCCCTCACGTATTAACATGCCACCCTGATGACATACGCACATATAGCCTCTAATAAACGGTCCATATAATACAATGAAAGAGCAAGAGAGGGAGATGGAAGACCAGGCGGTGCTATTCTACGACAATACAGTGAAGATATTATTTCAGAGAAAACAGTTCAGAAAATCTTTATTATGGAATTGGAAGGAAAACTAAGAAGCAAATAGACATAATTAAAAGGGAGGGAGGTAACAAACATTTATTTGTCCCTTTTACTATGGATTTGATGTCTAACTGCAATAGTTTATGATGAACTAACCAGAAATCAAATCGTTTTAAGACGCTAAGCTGAGCAGAAACTTTGCTCTCCAGTTTAACTATATGAATTCATAATTTAAGAATAATAATAATATCAAAAATAAATAATTTTAAAATAATGATAATAAAGAAGAAGATGCACACTAAAGTCAGATGCTCTAGATTAGTGTAGAAAAGATGCGTCATATACTGAGGTGCGATCAGATTCCAGTTCCACGATCGAACAGAGGAAAATGAAAATTGAATCAATAGAAGGCACAGAGTACAATATGGATAATCACCAGCCGAGCTCAGGATTTTTTTTTTCCTTCTTTTAATCGCGGCTCGAGTTTTGACTAAACTACAAGAAGAAGAAAATTACCAGGATGGACCGCTCGATTAAGACGCCTCTGCCTGCGATTGCTAGTAACAGTCTTCGATCCGAACAGCGAGGAGAATCCACTGTCAGCAAAGAACCCCGACGAAGAGATATTCCTGGAGCTGTAGTACTCATCGCAGGGTTCGAAGGCAAGACAGGAGCTCATAAGACCTTGAATGCTGGATCCATAAAAAGATGAAATCAGGCCAGTGTTGAATTCGGAGCTTGCAGTGACACATGTAGACGCGAGCTTCCTCCGACGAGAACTCCTGTTCATCTTATTGGAATACTTGAAGGCGTGTGGAGTTCTGGAACGATCATTTTGGCAGTCGAGTGACATGCAAGCGGCGACCAGCCACGTGCAGAGAGGAGAAGCCATGGAAGAAGCAGCCATGGAAGAGGAAGAGGAAGACGCTAAAATCAGAGAAGTAAAAGGGGGAGAAAAAGCAAGAAAGCTAGTATACGAGGCTAATCTAAGCGAAGATGGGGAAGAAGACGAGGTTGAGAGAGTGAGGCAAATGTGAAAGAGACATAATAGGTAAAGGTAAGAGGGAAGTGGAAGATAGCGAGAAAATGGTGAGAGTGAAGAAGATTTAGGATGAGAAATGAAATCGAAAGCCGCATTCGATCTTTCTTTTATAGTGAAGCCGCTTGCTTGAGAGTCGCCAGTTTTGTGCAACCTTAGCGAGCCTTCCCGAGTGAGATGAGAAGAGAACGCCAAGTCGCCAAGTGCTCTCTCTCTCTCTTTCTGGAGTTCTGATGAGAGATGGAAATAAAAATAAAGGGCGTCACTCATCCAGAAATAAAAATAAAAATAAAAATAAACGACGACCATCAATCATCAATTACTAGAAATAAAAAAATGAGTGAAAGGGAAAATACCAAATTAAGAAGTTATGTATATTTCTTTTTCTAAAAGGAGGAGGAGTTACAGCAAATCAGTAACTTCAGGCCCCCCAATAAAAAAGTCAGTAACTGTCCAGAAAAGCAATTTCACATATAAATGATATTAATGACTTTTAATGTATGAAGATCTGGACACATATACACCGACATGTTAAATTTTTAAAAATATATGATACTATACGACATAACATATATTCATATATAAAAATATTAAAAATCAATAAATTTTGATAAAAATTTAAAAAATTATAATATTTATTTATAATATATGTCATATATATCATATTTTTTATTGTTTGTCATGTTAAAATCACAAAAAATTGATTTTATATTTTGAAATTTATTATTATGTGCCGTATGAGTATTGTACGGATATACAAACACGTGTCTGACACGACAACATGCCTTCAAAATGAAATATTGTATATTCTTTCAATAGACATGATGAGATTTAGTAATTCTTTTAGATTTATTACCATGTAGATAATCTCTAAGAGATAATAATTTTTTCAAAAAAAAAAAGGAATTTTGGTGTTATTTTTTACCCAACTTTTTATTCATAATTTAATGACTCAATTTATATAATATTAATTCAAAGATGTTTTGCCTTCATAGTTTAAGTATAATGGCAAGTTGGCAACATTATGATATTTTGGCTAGAAATAAATTAGAAATTGGAATACCTTTTGAATGAAATTTATCTTTGAAGATTAGTTAATAATCTAACACTCTTATAAGTTTGGTATACTTAATTAGTTACATTAAGAAACAGATTTAGATAAAATTTCTTATATTTTTGTTATAAGATTTTTTCAATATCAATAATTTATATTATCTCTTTTCTATAATTAGTTATATAAAAATATATGTTTAATATTTTTTTTTACCATGATTGATCATACATACATTTTTTTACCAAATATCAAATAATTATTAAAAACTCTTATTATAAAATATAAAAAAGTTTACCTAATTCAATTTTAAATTTTTTTTAGGGTTGAACTAAATTGGATTAGAAATAATACAATGAAATTGTCAAAACCAAAATGGATCAATGAATTATTAAAAGTTGTCTAATTTAATTAAAATAATAAAGTATTACTTTAGTCTTTCACATATCAATATTTTTTTAACTTAATTTCTTAAACATTATTTTGTTATGAAAGTCAATCCTCATATCTAAATTTTTGTATTGTAACACGAGTTATTTATGATAAATTATCAATTGATAATTATTTATTAGAGTTATAATTATAATATTTATATTTCATATATTATTTATATGTAAAATAATTGTTATTTATTATATTATTCAGTTTAATTATCAACTTGACCAGTTAAACAAATCATACCGTCAATTTAACACTTTTTTTTATTAAGAGAATGATCTAATTATAATAACATCCATGTAAAGTATTAATTTATTTTTATATCAAAATATCATCTATGACAGTTTAATGGTTGTTTTTTAATAAATTATTTATTTAATATTAAATTTTATGGATGTTATTAGCTTAGTTGTAATGTTTTTTTTTAAATGATTGATTCAATCTTTAAAATTAGTATTTTTAATAGATAAGTCGTAAGTGTTCATAAAAATATTAATTTACAATAAATCTGAAATTTATAAAGACTAAATTATGCATTTTAAAAAATCAATAATTAAAATGACAAAAGTATGTGGACTATCTATATTTTTTTATGCATTTTAGAGAGATTAAAAAAGAGATAGAGAGAAATTGTGGGTCTTATAAAAAATGATAAATTACACAGAGGGTCCATGTGATTTGGCCTATTTAGAGAAATGGTAAATGTGGTTTAAAAAGTAACAAATAAAGGATTGAAGTTTGCTCCGTTAACAAAAGAGATCATAGAGTTTTTTTCCGGTCTAAAATTAACAGTGCCCTCCACCTTTATTTGTCACTTTTTAAACTACACATATGGACCATTTTTCTAAATAGGCCAAATCACAAGGATTGTCTGTGTAATTTACACTAAAATACCAAAAAAAGTGAAAATGTATGTGAAAACCGGAACCATTGAGGATTTTACCCAGGTTTATATGTTGTGATTTTAAATAAATAAATTATTTGATATTTAAAAATAATATATTTTTCAAATTAGTTTTCAAAAATATAAAAGTATAAGAATTAGCAATTGAAATATATAATTATAATCATTCTAGTTACTTTTTAAAGATATTAACTAAAATTTTAACAACAAATTTAATATGATTTTTTTATATTATACATAAAAATTTAGATCAAAAAAATTATGTTAGCCTGTAAATTTAAATTAATATTTTAATAAATAACTAAATTAATTTTAATTTTATGTTCTAGAGACTAAATCATATAGTTTCATATTTCAATAACTAAAATGGAAAAAAAAAATCATCATCTTCTAAGGATCAAATAATTAATTTGTTCTGTAATTTTTTTTAAAAAAATTATATGCAATATTTATAATTAAATAATTTCAATCATATTTATTTTAACATTTTATCTTTCACATGATTAATTATGTAAAGGACCATCTTTAATATTTCTCTTTATTATATATCTATTGTTAACTATATGTTAAAAAAAAAAGCATCACACATTATATACCTATTGAACAAATTTTTAATAAAGACATAAACTATTAGTCATTTTTAAAACTAGTGCGGGCCATGGCTCACTGGCTCCATTTTTGTAATTTAGAGAGTGAAATGGACAAGTTTCTTTTATTTATAAAAGAAAGTATTTAAGTTGCCCTAAACCAAAGTTGAAATCCTATTAGTTTGTTCTTCGATCATTAGAAGTTATGAGAAATTAAAGCCTAGTTTTGAATAGGTCCCCATTTGCCTACCTTGTGCAGAGTGACTTCTGAGGGATAAATAGGATACATGTATATTCATACATATATCGTATCGAGGGAAATTATCATTTATTGTTTTGCGCATTAAATGTAACCGAACCTGGTCAAGTATTAAGTGGCATATGTATCATTATATTTATATAACTAGTCACTACCATCCCATCGAAAACTATGAAAAAAAAAAGTATGATTTTGAAAATTTCTGTTATTGATTAATTATAGGATAATGTAAATGGCCAAATACTGACATCGGTCCCAAAGGAATTAGATAATTTTTAAATTGGTCTTAAATATTTAATTTTTATTCAGTTGAAGTCATTAACAAAAAAATAAAAAATTGATACATGTATTTTATATTTGATTAAAAATGAAAAACCATGTAATACATGTATTTTATATTTCTGGGTGCGATTTAACTCTATTTATCAACAGGATCATCTGAGTATAGAAAAACTTCTAAAAAATGATACATAATTTTGAACTTTTTGTATTTAAACTTAAAATACGAAAGATAACACCGGTTTTAGTCATTTTACTATGAAATATGAGCACCCCACTTAATTTTCATAACCAATTTAATTTCGTTTGTTAATGGCTTCAACTAGATAAAGAAATAACTAATTACAAGCAACTTGTAATTATGGGCTCGCCACATTTGAACTTAAAATTAATGTTTCCAAAACCAAAAAAGTGTTTAGTTCACGATATGATCGGTTTAATCAGTTGAACCAAAAGTTTAATCGAATGATGTAATAAATACTAATTACTAAATATAAATCATATATGAAAAATAAATATTAGAATTATAATTCTAATAAATAATTATAAATTGATAATTTATTACAAATAATTAAAGGAATTAAGATTAATAACAAAGCAATTTTTTAGGGATTAAATAGAGAAATTGTTCTATGGAGTAAAATGAGAAATTGTTTTTTTGAGGGACTATATTTTAAAAAAATAATATATGAAAGGATCAAAATATAATTTTAATATTTTAATTCCACCGGTCTATTATTTAACAGTTCACTAGTCTAGCCCGATTTTGGTAATTCTGTCTGATTATTTTCAGTCCAATTCGGTTCAACTGCCAAGGTAATTTTCAAAGTCAAACCAACTCATTCTTTAATTTGGCTAGCGATTAGACTATCTAATCCGGTTCAGTTATTGTGGCAACATTTTTTTTTGGCTTGAGATAATATTGATTGAAACGAGATATATGTGACTATATTCAATAATTTTGAATAAAAAGTTTAAAATTATGAAAATATGTAAGACCAATATAAAATAAATAACATTTAAAATCCAACTCATACATTAAGGCCAATGTGATATTTGGCCTATATAAGGGCTTGATTGAGAGTTTTTAAGAGAGTGTGATGAGATCATAATTAAAAGGTGAAAAGCGATGGAGCGAGTGGGTGGATTAGATAAACCACTCAATTGATTGAGAGTTTAATAAAAAAAAAGTAATGATAAATCATATTTCACTAATTGAATATTTGAATATTATAATATGATTAATAGGGTGAAATGAATTAATATTTGAAGTTATTAATAATATCCTTAAAAAAATATATATTTAGATTTTTTTTTGCTTCTTGCCAATTCGAATCCATGGCTTCTTGTTTAGAGAATATAACTCCAACCATAGAGGCAGAGGTCGTTTAGGCTATATTTAGATTTTTAAAATATGAAAGTATGATAAGTTTAGAAAAAAAAAATAAAAAGTGTTAATGTTCCAAACCATTCCCAACCCTCGATTTGAAGAGTTTAAAAAAATAAACATTTGAATAATTTACGAATTATCATAAATTCCTAAACTATTATATCCCACTTACTAATTAAACTCAAAATAAATGATTTAGACTTCTAAACCACCCCAATTTCTTTCCACACCACCCGCACCTCCAAACTATTATCCCAATCAACCCCTAAATTTTGAAATTTTGTCTAACAAAATTATATTCCCTCTTTTTTTATAATTAGACAAACATACAACTATTTACATACCTAATTTCGTAATAAATCTTATAAAAAATATAAAATTTATATAAGTCTATAATTCCAAAAATTTAAATGTTTGGGTTCGCATCGCTTTCGTCAGCTAACATGTACCATGGAAATGGAACCGATGCTAGATTGGTAGAGTTCCAAATTTTCACGGAATAATAAGCATTCAGTGTTATATATCCCTATGCCTATATATATATACACACTACGGGCTGGGTGTGCCCTAACGGACATGTCAATATGCATGTAACGTTTGAATTGATTTTTATATTGATAAAAGAGTAAGTTTGGGACCAATTTGAGAAATTATAAAAATATGTAAGACTCATCTAAAATAAATAAAATATTTAGGACCAATTTGAAATTACCTCATATGGGGAGAGAGAGAGGTGACATTTTTTAATTTTTAATTATTTTTTGCATTTTTTTAATTCATTTATTTTTTTAAAGAAGTGGAGTGAGTGAGTGGGGAGAGAGTGGTGATTTTTTTTTAATTTTTTAATTCACTATTTTTAACCAACCATAATATAATATAGATATAGATATATTTGGATTACATGTTATATTATATTAATAAGCAGATACATAATTTAGTTTATTATATCTAATTAAACATTAACTGAGTTAGAATATTATAAAGGGTAGACAAAAATTATGTATCAAATTCTGAATTAAGAAAACTTTTTTTTTTGGCCGAAAATTAAGAAAACATTAAACATGTGTGTGCTTCAAAGAAAAAAAAATAATCTCTTGGTCGGCGACTTGACTTCCCCATCATTGGGTGGTATATAGTGCACAATTATCTCGAGTTGATCCTGCGTGTGACATAATAGTATCACGCACGTTTATTTAGCGTATAAGATATTTAACTAGGAGGAGAAAATTTTCTTATTTTAATAAACATTTTCAAAACTATCACGGTATAGCAACTATTTATATTTAACACAGTTAATTGATAAGCACTTATATCAATATTTTAGAAGCAACACGGGTTGATTGGTTAGATATAAAGTAATATAAAAGTAACTAAGAGATAAGTAAAAGAAGTAAATAGTGACTAAATGACTCAAAAAAAAAAAAATAGTGACCAATGCCCAATTCGTTTGTGCTCTGATTATAATCTTCTCTGTATTCGTTTACGCTTTTTTTTTTTCTGATCAAATTATAATCATAATTTTTTTATAATCAAACACACTCAATTACACTTATACCCCTTTATATATATACCTATAATTACCTATACTCTAATACAATCAATTATCCATCACAAGGGCAAAATGGTCATTTACCTCAACATTAAGCTAAATTGTCATTTTGTTCAAATCATTTAGGGCTAAAATTAATATTTTAGCCATACTTTATTCTCTTCATACTCTCTCTCACTCTCGTCTCTCCCTCTCTAGTCTTTGAGCATCATAAGCATGGTGAGGAATATAATTGTGAATCAATTAATAAAGAATAAAACAACATTCACGGTAATATACATTGTTATATACATCGATGAATGTTGTTTTAAACTCATATGGTGCTTTATTCTATAACCGTGAATGTTCTTTCCAGTATATTTCTCCGGAGACGCCATCGGCACCGACATCGAAAATTTCACCGAAAACCTCCGATTTGAACCAAAACCAAAACAAGCACAAGCAGAATTAGGACTTCGAGATGAAGAAGACCACGATGACGACGACGAAGAAGAGGATGATTTCGAAATAGGCGACAGTAACGGCGATACCGATGGCGGCGGCAACAGAGAAATCTTGTTGAGCGACTTCGGCGGCGAAAGAAATGCTCTGATCTTCAACGAAGAGGTGGAAGACACAACACAATCGTATTCCTCGATGAGATTTGCTAGATCTTCGTCGGATTTGATGGAAACCAAAGCGTCGAGATCTTCGGTAGGCAATTGGCAACGAAGGCTAACATCTGAGCAAATAGATAGATGAATTAAGAATGAAATTGATTAATTGAACAATCAATTCAGGTTGAAATTGAACAATAGCTCTATCAAATTACACAAAATTAATTCCATCAATTCATGTTCTGTTAAAGAGAGAGATGAGACGAGAGGGGGAGAGAGAGACGAGACGAGAGAGAGAGAGAGAGAGAGAGAGAGAATGATTATGCCAAATTGAAATATTATTTCGGGTCCATAGTCATTTTTTTCATTCTCTCTCATCTGATGCGAAACGGTGGACCATTTTTTTCAGTGATCCACCAAATGTCGGGGTCTGATTCGAAAAAATGATACATTTTAGTCCTTTTGGTCCACCATTTCGTAGGCAAAAATGAGTTCGGTCGACCAAACAAAATAATCACCTCCAAAGTTGCATATGATTATAATCATAATTTCATGCTTTCCCAGGCAAACAGTGACATAATTTTTTTTTAAAGCAACAATCACATCCAAACACACTTTGATTATAATCAAATCACATCTTACTTTTTTCAACTTTTTCTTCCATTTCTACCCCTATACAATTTATCAATTTCCTTACCCTTCTATCTACCAACCACAATCATTACATACCCATTTCAATAATTTCACACCAAATAATCAACTTTCATCCAAACACCAATACACAAATAATCAACTTTGATTATAATCATACTCTAATTATAATCAGAGCAAATTTTATTATAAGCGCAAACGAACTGACCCTAAATACGGTAAATAAAAACAAGAATACAAAGTATCTTTAAAAAATTCACTTGTACTTCAGTTTTTTATTATGTGGAGAAGTTCCCATTTTTTGTAATTAATTAACTGTAATAATAAAAATAATTTTCTACCACTAAAAATCATTTATTTTTTGAAAATAAATTTAGTCAAACATTTGTTTATTTTGAAAAATAAATAATGCATTCTCTTTTTTGAAAAATAAAGCCAGACAAAACTTTTAAAAACAACATACCAACACGTTAATTAAAACAACATATATAATAAAAAAACAAGTTAAGAGCCTTACTCAAAGTTCTTTTTTTTTTACCACACCTTACTCAAAGTCATGGTTGTTTATAAAAGTCCACAAATATAATAAAGAGAAATAATGACCTCGAAAAAAGAAATACACAATAATAATTTATATCCCTATTATATACAGTAGAGTCATAAATGAATAAATATTTCCCAAGTAATTTAAGGGATAATTTAGTCTTTTTATCCCATTTTTCTTTTTATTTTAGGTGAACTAATCATTTTCTTAATCTGTATATATTTACCTTAAACATCAAATATATAAAATGTATAATAGGGATATAATAATAAAAAAAATAATTAATACTCTCTTGAATTTGTAAAACATCAAATATTTAAAAAAAAATCTCCAAAACATCAAATATATAAAATGGGAAGAAGTACAAAACAGTAAATTAGTGGGCCCTCATGTTCTATTGCGTAAAATGATAAGATATTTTCCCTATAAGTGCGTGTAGTTTGATTCAACTGATGACTCTTCAGTGGAAGGAATGAACCATGCATTATACTTTATGGGATAAAAAGTTTATCCCATTAACTCTAATATAATATTACCAAAGGTGAATTGTTAAAATACTTAAGTCATCCTCATATATATTACTAGACGGGCAAGCCAATATGCATATAATTTTTGAATTGATTTAAAGTTAAAGAGTACATAAAATTTTTATATTGATAAATGAGTAAGTTTGGGACCAATTTGAAATTTCTTGATACATTTTGGACTAATTAAAAATTTTGACTTAATGAGAATGAACATGGGTGATTTTTTTTTTACATAAGAATGAACGTGGGCTAGCTAGAGAAAAGTGAGTGATTTTTTTTTCTTTTTTAATTTTTTAATTCAATAATTTTGACCAACCATAAAGGGGTGGAACCATATAATATAAGACTAGGGGTTTTCTATGCTCTAACGGGCACGGAAATATATATGTAACGTTTGATTTGACATTTGTAGTTATTCAGTGACTAAATAGTATATTTCTATTATTCAAGGACTAAATCGTTAGAAGTGTGAATATTAAAGGACCAAATAATAAGTTTTCACTTTCTTAAATCCCATCTACTACTTTCTCTCTTCCATTATCTATACATTTAGCCAATTATCAAGTTCCACATGTTAATTTCTTATTTTTTTAATTTTTAATTTAATTATTTTTGACCAACCAAAAGCATCCTCATACATATAATATAGTATAGATATAGATAAGATGAATTATATTTTGATTTTAAAATTATATTTTCTCAAGTAATCTTCAACTTGTCACTTTTGTTATAGTATTAGGTTTTAACATGAATTTTGTCAACTTTTTTGGTCATAGCTAGAGAGATGAAAAAATAATAAAAATGTCCAGCTTTTTATGTATCTATTTTCTTTTTCTTAATGTATCATTTTTTTTATTTCTCTTTAGGATTTGAAAAATTTGACTAAATTCATATTATGATCCAACAGTGGAACAACAAAACTATAAAAGTGGTAATTTGAGAACTACTTCAAAATAAAAAAATGGCCAAAGTCCTATTTTGATCCCTCAAGTTTGCTCAAAGTTCTGTTTTGGTCCCTTAGCTTCTTTTTTTCGTTTTATTTTGGTCTCTTAGGTTTGCTCAAAGTTTTGCTTTGGTCCATCAGCTTTTTTTCGTTTCGTTTTGGTCCCTCAAGTTTTCAAAACGTTCCACCGTTAGTCCCTCAATATTTTTCATCCATTTTTTTCGTTAAAAAAAGGAAAAATAGACTTTCATTCCTAAAAAATTTTAGTTTTTTACATTATGGGCCTTGTCCATTTATAATAGGATCAAAATGTAAGAAAAGAGAAATAAATAGACAATTTTAATAAATTTTACATAAAAAAATTAAAAAGAAACCCAGCACTATCACCATCTTGAGGGACTAACGGTGAAACGTTTTGGAAACTTGAGAGAGTAAAACAGAACGAAAAAAAGCTGAGGGACCAAAACAAAACTTTGAACAAACCTGAGGACCAAAATATGACTTTGGCCTAAAAAAATTAAAATAAAAATAAAATTCATGAAGACTAAATTAAGTATATATCAGACCTCTTGCCAATAAAAAAATCTAGACATGTGAAGAGAAAAACAAGCAGAAAAAACAAAAAAAAAGAAAAGAAAAGAGAGAGAAAATAAAAGATGGTTACCGGTGAGCCAAAGTGGGAATGTTATTTATATATGAAGTAAAACAGCTTAATTGTGGAGTCACACGAACAACACGTAGATATAGGCAGGGAGGGAGAGACAGATCGAATAGTAGTCCGTGTTAAATTGTTCAATGAAAGAGAAATCCCAACAAGTAATCATTAATGGAATGAATGTAATGAATTAAATTTCTCTTTCATTAATGATTACTCATACGAAAACACCCCACCCCGTAACTACCCACACCATTCTCCTCCCAATTTCTCAATCATCTCTCATGAAGGTTGTTAGTTGTTACACACTCCTCATTTACTCATTCTCTCACTCTCACTCTCATTTAATATAATACCACAAGCAACACACATTCATAGTATTCGGTATTCCCGTTTTCTTCAGCAAAACTAACTTTAATCATTCATTTATATATTAATTAATGCCTCTTCTCTCATTATCTTTTACGTGCACACTACGCACCGCATTCTGTGTCAATCACATTCACAATAGTCTTTGTATTTATTATTAAAGTCTTTAATTATTAAATGATAGATTAGTTTTTCTAAATATATGACCTTATTAGTTTTTGCAATATGCAGCTTTTTGTTTAAGTTTTATAGCTTTGATTTCTCATCTGTTGTCTCATTGACAGAATTTTTCTTACAGAAGAGGACAGTGGTGGGAGGTGATTGGTGGGGTGGTTTGAAAGAGCCATCTTATGCACACAACAAGAAAATTTAGTTATTATGGGTATGCTCAGATTCTCAACCTCCATTAATTCTATTAATTAAAAAATAGAAATTAATACGTTTAATTTTGTGACGTGGGATCATTCAATCCCATATCATATAATAGCTGATCGATTAATTTAAGCAAAACCAATATCATTTTTTATTTCGTTGTATAATTATTAATCTGTTATAATATACCACGTCAATATTATATTAATGGTGATTTTGCTTTTATCCTATGTATAGATCGATGATTGAGAGAAAGAGAAAAAAATGATTGAGATATCTTTTTCATAGTTGAGTATTGGAAAAAATAATAAAACATTAATATTTAATCATATATCATTTTTCTTTCTTTATAAATTCAAGATATTATAAATTAGAATATTTTAGAAAAAATTGCCATATGGATTTATAATATTTAAGAGTTCAACGGATATTTTTAATAAGTTGTAAACTTTTCCATAAATTTAAGTACAATAAAAATTACACTTAATTTCTCTTTCAAAAAAAAAAATTCAGATATGGGTTTAGTCCTACTTTAGTGTTTTTTTTTTTTTTTTTTTTTTTTTTTTTTTTTTTTTTTTTTTTTTTTTTTTTTTTTT